>MJUU01001681.1:23386-35297 GCA_002080025.1 Modiolus philippinarum
AAACTTAGTCACAATGGTCCATAGGTGGCCCCTTTTAAAAAATGTGTTCAGCAAGTCCACATCATATATCCTAGATGGCCGCCAGGAGGGAACATGTTTTTAACATTGGACCCTATAGGGGAACATATTCAAAGATCTTCTCCTCTGAAAGTACATGGCCAATTGGAATCATACTTAGTCACAATGGTCCTTACTTGGTCCCCTTCATAAAATGTGTCTGGATGTTCGCATAGCGTCCAAGATGGCAGTCAGCGGGGAACATTGTTTAACCTTGGACCCCATGGGAAATCATTTAAAGATCTCCTCTGAAAATACTATGCCAATTGGAACCAAAGTGAGGCACAATGATCCTTACATGGTCTTCTTCAGGAAAGGTGACAGTTGGTCTACGCCTCATCAAAAATAGCTGCCAGTGGGGAACATAGTTTAATTTTGGATCATATAACATCAGCAAACTTCAAAATGAGACCCTTAAACATTAATAAACATCAGCAAACTTCAAAATGAGACCCTTAAACAGTAATAAACAAATTTGAAAATAAGAACCTTAAACGTTGTGATTATTTTTGACTTATTGTGTCAGCCATGACCCAGGTGAGCGATACAGGCTCTTGAGAGCCTCTTGTTTTCTTTATAATTCCATGCTTTTTTACTCAAAATAGCACTTATTTTATTTTCAGAAATGTGCAGACCTTGAAGTCTCAGATAAAGTGAAATATCCTACTTTTGTTCGGACATTTCCACAAGTCACTCAGGTCACTAACTCGGTTATTTCCCTATTGTTACATTACAATTGGAAAAGATTTACATTAGTGGTGGGATTATCACATAAACCACAGACTATTGCCAAGAAGCTGCTGGAGCAAGCCAAAGTATATAACATTACACTGAATGACAGGCAAGAATATAAAGATCCTCATTTGGCCCTGACTTACGGAAATCCTTTTCCTGGTATCGTGGAGAGAACATTTATCGATACAAGAGGTGAGTTAAGTCTAAGTATGAAACTAACTGATTTTATTCATACTGTATGCTATTGATAGAAAAATTGAAAGGATATGGAGTGAATGTAAATGTGACAAAAACGCACACGATACATAGAAAACTCCAGTTTATCAAGGACAGAACTTTTATTCCTGTCTACATCTTGATCTCGCCTGAGGGTCTTAAACCAGAGGTGAACAATATTGATATCCTCTTTAAATAATTTTAAAGCTAGCATCAGATCTTCAAAGAACGGTTAGGAAACCCCAAACCCAACGGCAGGTCTTAGTCGGTCTCTAAATAAAGAGTAATCAAGTTCAAAGAAATAAACATCATCATAGACTCCTTAAACTAACTAGAAAACAGACAAGACACACAAAGGCTTAATAAATTTCCTGACTTAGGACAGGCGCAAACCTGTCAAACTAGTTTTACTTGGCCCAAACCTTCCCCCATACTACTGACCACTTCCATCCAGGAACATCTCCCACAATGCAAGGGCCGAGTAACCGCCGTTTTCACACTTAATACTTAACATTTTCTAGGCACTGATTATCATATATAATAAACCACTCTCTGCAACAAGTAAGCTTCAAACCGTTATGAACATTAGAGATTATTTTACGTATTAGGAGTCAATATATAAATTAACATGTACACTTGTTTTTACACGCGTCCCCATGTTAAGTTTTGAGAATATTTTTTTTCTATTTTGAAGGAATAACTATTAGTTGTGGATTTATGATCTATATTTTTAGGTTGAGTGACTTTTGAAAAAATTCAACTGCATACCAAAATGATGTTTATCTAATTAATGACAGAGATCAGTACCTATCCAAAATATAGATGATAAACTGGCTTCGACCTATATTTCACTCTTCAATTACCTTCGTGAAATTTTGTATTAAGGTCCGTTTCTAAGATACTAAATTCTTTTACCTAATAAATGATTTTTTATAATACCGGAACGATATACGTTCAACTGTGTAACCTTGACTTTTATTTTTACTCTTCAGTGGTTCGGGTGTCTGAAACTGTGCATCAATCTTGTGCATCTGGTGAAAATTTGAATTTACCATTCAAATGTTTAAAAAAAATACAAGTTACAGTTAAAATGATACTGAATAGTTTATCGATAGCTAATAAAATAAAATCAGCAAATTTTGATATTTTCGGAATCTTCTGGAAAAAAGGGTTATGTGACCTATTGATTATTTTTTATTTTAATTTGGAGGTGCAGTTAATAAATTTTCTATCAAAGATAAATAAGAAATATATCGTTTGGTTTTTTAGTCCCCGAACTACCTTGAGTTTGACATTTTTGTAAAGTATTGTTACTCAACAAATGTTTATATAATTACCAAAAAATTGCACAGCTTTAACAAAAATAGCAAAAAAATGGCTTTTTTGTCCCTCTTAAAGCAGCTTGTAGAAACACAAGCAATTTTGCACAGCAAAAACATAAATATTTCTTGAAAGAATATATCGATGCTTGTTCCAGGAGAAAAAAATGCTGAAGTTATATTTTATTCTGCATCCTGGGCAATAACTTATCACGTTCACATTCAATACAAATGAAACTTACATATATTGTTGGATATCAGCAGGAAAAAGAACCAAAGGAAGTTGGTCAAAAGAAACTTTCAGGAAAAATTATTTCTAAATAACACCTCAAACTCAATACAAAGGTCACAATGACCAAAAATAGATTTAAAATTGAGGGAAAACGTGGTTGCTGAACAATCAGTTCACTTAAGACTTTGATATACGTTTGAGTACCAGAAAGGACAGAACAATGCAGATTTTAAAGAGGTCAAAGGTCAAGTTAAGAGTGACCCATATAGATTGAAATTTGCAGAAAACATTATATAACAGAGTTCAACTTAATTGTAGCTCATCAAGAAATTTAACATCAGTTTTTTGTTTCTCCTGGAACAGGTATTGATATGTACTATCAAAAATATAATGTTTTTCCTGTGAAAATTTGCCTATTTTTCTGCAAGCTACTTGAAATTGGAAGAAAATGATAGATTTTCGCCTTTTTTGTTGAAACAGGGTGTACAGTACCGAGGGTATATACCACAGCTTCTATATTGAAATTTAATGCCCAATTAATTGTTGAGGACTTGGTTCTAGATAACTTTATGTATACAAAAATGTTTTATCATGGTATATGTAGAGTTTTTCAAATTAAATGTAATAAAACGTTTATAAAAAGGGAATAACTACAACTTTAGCTGATACAAATTTTCGCGAATTCCATAAATGGTTGCAGTGGCAACGAAGGTGAAATTTCAAGAGTATTGATGATTGTTTTTTTACTATGGAGTATAATAAATTCATCAAAAGTGAGAAAAAAGCTATTTCCATGCGCTTTTGATGCTTACAGAGAATATTACCAGATTCTAATATAAATTAAGTGACCATGAATTAAATTTTCTGCTGGTTTCACTTAGGTTACCCATTACAATAAATCTGTTTCTAGGGTGTTTGCCTAAATGACACATTTTCAGCTTATTTATTCATATGCTGCTGTGACAGGCTGAAGTTTTTAAGCTCGCATCAAAAATACGGATATGCCTTTTCTGGAAGTTTGGTGTAATTTAAATAACTCAGTACCGAAGTTACTGTGAATTTAATTTCTGCATATGCGCATGTCAACAACTTATGTCTCTTCAGTGCAGATAAAATCTAAATGTTTGGAAGACCATTATTCCAAAGATGTTTAAAAGTGGTATAATCCTCAGTTTGAATATAACACAAGTTTAAAAGGAATTTCAATTAATGTTACAAATGTACGTCAGTTAGAAGAGAATGCTAAATGATCAATGTATTAGTTTATTAGAAATTCCACAAAGAACATAAAGACTTTGACTTTTTCATAAGTCTTGCATATGCAATGTTCTTTTCATCAAAGCATGACGTTTATAATTGTAATCGTACGATGCGCTTAACAAAATGTTTTGAAAAAAATCATCAGTCAATATTAAGCACAGTAAATGCAAAGTTTTCCAGTTTTCATATCAATTAGATATATGGGTAGTGTAGGATTTATATAACACTTGCATTTTATTAATACTTTGTTTAAATGTCAAGCTTCAATTTCTGAAAATTTTCTAATTTCCTCATGTTCTCGTTATGGAAATTTTCTTAAAACATGTCACATGCAAATTAGCTGACGTTACTTAGTAGTAATACTTCAATAGATTTTAACATCAAAATTCCTTTGAAATAAGGGAAACGCATTATTGAAAGATTGATCAAATTTCATTAACACACGTATTGAAATGAGATATAAGCTAGAGACGTCCTTGTTGTGGATCATTATATAGCAGCGTCCGTCCGTCTGTGTATCTGTCTATCTTTTTTGTCCATTCGTCGTTTTTGAACAACAGAATGTTTAAATCACATTTATAGAATTTACAGAATTGTAGGGTCGACGAAATCTGTAATAACAAACGTTCTAGAGTATCGAGTATCCAAAAAATGTGTTTTTTTTTGCATTTTGTTGCTTATTATACCGATATATTTTAACTTCTTGTGAGTTGAACACACATTTATTATTTAAGACAGATTAAATGGTTGTTGGTTGTAGTACAAGGGATGGTCGCCTAAAACTCGCATTTTAAGAATAATAAGTTATTTTGTACATGTAATCATATATTTCCCAAGTTATATTATTTTGTATATATAATTTGAAAGTAATGCCTTGCTGTTATATATTTTTTCTGTTTCTATTTTTTTTTAAATTTAAGATATGCCATTCAAATAATATATTGTAGTTGTTTTTTCATTAGGTAGAGGACAGTCTAAGTTGTGATAACACTACATTTCAATGTGTAGAGCCCTTATTATGTCATATTTTGGAATTTTGAATAGACATTTGCATGCGTGCCTATTTCCTAATTTTATTTGTTCGTATAAAAGTATTTCTTTTTTGTCTAAAAATATGTTTATTTCATGTATAATACGTTTAGTTTTTTTTCTGACAAAAAATGTTATTTGGTTAGAATATACACTAACATCTGCTAAATGATTTCACCTAATTAACCATGAAATTATATCCAGACACAAAATATACAAAAAATGTAAATAGTACGGGGTTAATAACAAACAAAACAGTTCGTTCGAGGCTTTTGATTATGTTCTATTACTAACAGTGACTTGATTTCACTAATGACAGACAGGCGATTAAAGCTCATTTGTCCAATTATATCAAGTAACAAGTAAAAACACAACCATATTTCTGTAGTAAATATAGAATTCATGTAATTTATTGTTACAACGTAGTTTACAAATAAAACGACTGTTTGTATACTCGACATTTCGAAGCATGAAACCAACAAAAAATGCATCATTTCAGTACTTCCCGGTGCTGGCTCGAAAGCCACTTACAATATCTAATTAAAAATTAAAGAAAATTTTGTTGAAAACTAAGGAGTATTTCCCTCTTGCATAGCTCTGTCCCTAGCTAGTTTTGGGGTTTCTATTTAGATTCTGTTGGTAATTTGTTCTCTACCAGCTTTTACACGTATTTTGGTATATTGATTTTCAAATGTTTTGATTTGATCTGCACCGAAGATAAAAAAATTGTCGAAATGCGTGTATGCAGAAAATGAATTAATAGTAACTTCGGTATTTTGTTGTTTGGTATATTGTTTGGTTTCAAGCTTTTGTAAAAAACAAAAAAAAAAAACACAAGTTGTCGATATGGTCATTTGAAGAACTTAAAGACGCTGTAATCTTGAGATTTTTTTTATCCATATCGATTTCTGTTACAAAAAAATGGGAATTACAACAACAATACCCATTTTTTTCTTATTTAAATTTTGATCTGGCTTCAGAGCATTTTTAAATTTTTTGCTTAAATTCACGATAAATGTCGTTCATTTTATTTTTCTGTTGACTGATAATGCAAACTGTTTTGAGACACTTCCACGATGGGCTTCTCTGGATAAACTTAAAATAATATAATACCGAAGTTGCTATTAATATGCAGATATGCGCATTTCGACAACTGATGTCTCTTCAGTGCAGATAAAATCAAAATATTTGAAATCCAAATACCAAAATATGTGTGAAGACTGATAGAGAACAAATTACCAATAAGATTTAAATAGAAAAGCCAAAATCAGCCAAGGACAGAGCTATGCAAGAGGACGATACTCCTTAGATTTGAACAAAATTTTATTAAATGTAGGTTTTGCAAGTTTGCAGATAAAATCGGTTTTCGGGCCTACACCGAAGCACTGGCTACTGGGTTGGTGAATACCCTCGGGGACTGACAGTCCACCAGCAGAGGCATCGTCCCAGTGGTAATAAATAACATAATACCGAAGTTGCTGTTAATTTGTATTCTGCATATGCGTATTTCGACAACTGATGTCTCTTCAGTGCAGATAATATCAAAATATTGGAAATTCATATACCAAAATATGTGTGAATATGTAACTGATAGAGAACAAATTACCAATAGGATCTAAATAGAAAATAGAAAAGCCAAAATCAGCTAAGGACAGAGCTATGCAAGAGGGAGATACTCCTTAGTTTTCAACAAAATTTTATTACATTTAGATTTTGCAACTTTCCAGATAAATCGGTTTTCGTGCCAGCACCGAAGCACTAGCTACTGGGTTGGTGAATACCCTCGGGTATTCACCAACCCAAAGACCGCGAAACAATCCTATAGAATGCTTAAAAATCATTTATACCTATTTCATGATATACAAGCTTCCCGTTGAATATGTTTATTATTCTGTGTTTTAAGTGCTTCTCTTTGAGTCAAGTATCAGTGTAGATATTTCTGTTATCCTATGTTGTTTTCCAAATGGTGAATAAAAGGATATGGAGAAAATGCACATGAGACAAAGTCTCTACAAATACATGGTAAAAAACAAGCGAAGGAACAACGCTTTTATTGTTGTTCTTCATCTTGAAGTATACATTCCTAAGGTAGAAATTATTAAATTTCGAATTGCTATGTTAATAATTGACCACAAATTGGCGTCGTATCAGCTATAGCTTTTGATTCTCAGTATAGATTGCAACTGCCAATGAAACTTAATTATGTTGTATATATCTGTCGTGTTTGCATATGGACGTTAAATCAGACGAAGATCAAAAAAGAAAGTAATTAGAGAACACAAACATCTTGGTCAATGATCTTCATACTGCCTTGGGATGTTAACCAATAATTTCGAAAAAAAATCGCATATTCTGTAATAGAGAAAGGATAACAAATATCTTTCGGATCGTATATGAGAAAACTATTGACGTTTTGAGAATGACCCTGTTTTAATTAAACATTCATTAAGACGAAGTTCACCGCATCATTTTACAACAATAAACACGCCATCGTAATAGACTTGTGAACATCCGACAAATAACTGTCCAAAGGGCATGTGTCCTAAGTTTATCTAAATGAATATACTCTTGTAAACAGCCCACAAATAATTGTCCAAAGGGTATGTGTCCTTAGTTTGTTTAAATTATAGTTATAGCGAGTTAGCATAGAAAGCTTGTGTAACTATCGGAAAAAATCATATTGTGTTACATTTATTTTTCTTCAATTACGAATAGTTTTTCATTTAAGAAACAAATCACGGTTTTTAATGATATTATTTATGGAATTAAAATTCTTACTGTATTCACGTGAACATGTTTTTCATTGTTCCATTAAACAACGGATATGTATGTCTTCCCCTCTTCGATGTTTTTGTTGGACAGTATGACCATTTCTCATTAGCAATACATACATTTATTGCAAGTTCAAAGACAAAAACTGATAAAACGAAACAGCAATCTGAAATACTTCTAAAATGGATCTAGAAAAGTTTTGACATTTGTTGAACAAAAATTGCCATATTCAAGTGGGTTCCCAACATCTAAGGGTATTAAATATATTAAAATCAGTATTACATTTTAATTACTTAGGAATTGTTTAAGAAATATAGCATCTTCATGATTTAAAGCTTGCCAGTTCAATTGCTACATTACCTACTTTATTTTATTGAGATACCATGCAGTTTTTTACCCTTGGTCAAAGTAATATGAGTAAGTCAATCCACTTTTATCAAAATTTTTTTACATGATGATTTTTGGTATCCCCCTAAAACCGGCGTTTTACATTTGGGCAAATCGACATTACATTGGGGCAAAAAATGTATACATTTGGGCAAATAAAAATGTTACGTTAGGGCAAAAAATATTTTTCTTACCTGAGCTATTCTTATGTATAAAATGTAACGTTTGGGCAAAAAAACATCATTTCATATAATAATAACAAGACGCTGAAATACATGGTAAAAATGTAAAGTTATATATTTTGCGCTTTAAAACGTCTTCGTTTTAAGTTCAATCGTCCAATAAAAAGCACTAAAATCTGACTTAAAAGCACTAAAATCTTACTTAAAAGCAGTAACATCTGACTCTATAAAACTATGTTCATGTGCAGAAGCTAGTATCATCATCGTATGGAAGTTAAGGTATCCGTTCTGGATCTGTACCTGTAGCTAACACTTTTACCGAAATCTTTTCTGGTGCAGTTCCTCGCATTTCGCTTGTCCATGTCTATCAAATATTCAAACTGTTCTTTCTTTTCTGATTTCAATGGAGATGTTTATCGATTACTTTTATGAGTTTTCTTTATCTAGTGAAGCAAATACTATTTAATAGTATTTTCAGTGTTTGCTGCTGCCCGAATACGGATATAAATTGACAAAATGTATCATTGACAACGCCCACTTTGTCAATCAGCGCATTAATGTTAACAGAGAAATATACTTGTACAAAAACCATTACGATCGTACATTTTTTGTCTCGCCCGCGACGAAAGTCGCGGAAAGCGAGACATAGGCGTGCAAAGTATGACGGCGACGGCGGCATAAACTCAAGTTATTTATATAGAAGCTTGATATAGGAACTTTATATTTGGTCCATAGGTAGCTTACGGTGAACCCTATCTGCTGGCCCCAAAATTATGTGACCAGGTTAAGTTTTTTTGCTAAAGTCTGTTTCTCAACAACTGCAAGTGATATGTTAATGATATTTGGTATATAGCTTAGTCTTGGATACATGTCAGTCTGCCATATGGCTTTTGACCTTGACTTCATTTTCACGGTCCAGTGACCGGGTTAAATTTTTTTTTTTGCTTAAGTCTGTTTCTCATAAATTCCAAGCTATAGGTCAATGTTAATTGGTATATAGCCTGGTCTTGGTTGGTACATGTCAGTTTTCCATATGGCTTTTGACCTTGACATCAACGTCACGGTCCAGTACCCAGGTTAAGTGGTTTGCTTAAGTCCAGGTTAAGTTCTTTTGTTTAAGTCTGTTTCTAAACAACTGCAAGTGATATGTTAATGATATTTGGTATATAGCTTATTCTTGGATACATGTCAGTCTGCCATATGGCTTTTGACCTTGACTTCATTTTCGTGGTCCAGTGACCAGGTTAAGTTTTTGTTTTTGCTTAAGTCCGTTTCTCATAAATTACAATCTATAGGTCATTGATAATTGGTATATAGCTTGGTCTTGCATAGTGCATGTCAGTCTGCCATATGGCGTTTGACCTTGACCTCTAGTTCACGGTCCAGTGATCAGATTAAGTTTTTTGGCTTAAGTCTGTTTCTCAATAATTACAAGCTATAGGTCAATGATAAATGGTCTATAGCTTGGTCTTGGTTAGTATATGTCAGTCTGCCATATGGCTTTTCACCATGACCTTAATTTCACGGTCCAGTGCCCAGGTTAATTTTTTTTGCTTAAGTCTATTTCTCAATAACTACAAGTGATATGTCAATGATATTTAGTATATAGCTTGGTCTTGGTCAGTATATGTCAGTTTGCCATATGGCTTTCGACCTTGACATCAATTTCTTGGACCATTGCCCAGGTTAAGTTTTTGGGGTTTTTTTTGTTTTGTTTTTTTGTTTTTGCTTAAGCCTGTTTCTCAATAACTACAAGCTATAGGCCAATGTCATTTAGCTTGGTCTAGTTAACATAGTTAAGTTATTCTGATTAGGATAGTTTCTCAATTACTGTAAGTGGTACGGTAATAATATTTGGATTGTAGGTTGCTCTTGAGTAGTACAGGACTGTTTTAGGGACTAAGCAGGGACGGGCGAGACACTTTTTAGGGTACACTCTTGTTGTTTACCAATCAGAAGTCAATTTCTCGTTTTCTTGAAAATTAATTTTTATTTTTTCAGAATTTGTTCTATCATAATAATTAATACCGATGAAAAGAATAATAGAAGTTTTGCTTCATATACTTCAAATATTGTCTCCACTGATAGACTGTCCCACAAGTGTGCTCGTTCATTATTGTCGCCAATATTTTTTGTATCGGAAACAAAACTTCCATTTCTAGTATTCTATATTTAGTTGAGTCGATAAGATATATCGGTAGATACTTTGTCTAATGTGCATTTACTCCGTATTCTTACAAGGTTTATATAGTTTAACGTTTATTTCAGTGTATGTGTTACTAGGAGATCTAAATGCTGTAGTCGATTTTATGACCAATCTGTATGATAGAGGCCTGCTAGATACTGGAGAATATATAGTTATATATGTTGATCTTTCCACATTTGATGCAACTGATCCCCTGAAATATTTTAAAAGTAAGTACATAGAATTCTTAAGAGTGGATGCGGAATTTTTACTGAGTAGTGTACTGACAGATACAATTAGAAGTAAATAGTAAATACTTGTCGGGCAACAGTAGTACCAAGTATACCGAAGCATAGCATACCAAAATTAAAATCTCATTTTAACATAAAACGATAGGAAAAGCATACTCACATGTACTCCATAAGGAACAAAACAGAATTGCTTTGCACCGCCCATTTTGAGAGAAATGATATTTGAACACAATATAGACAATTTCGCTATTATTGCAGCTATTTTGGATTAGGGGGCAGATTTTCTGTAAAGAGGAGAGAATGGTATAAAAGTACGGGAAAGTGAATGTGCGTTGCTGACCAATAGTTCTGTAACCATGATAGTATCCCGCCTTTTTTTTTTATCTCACCTGGCCAAAGGCCATGTGAGCTTTTGCCATCACTTGGCGTCCGTCGTCCGTCCGTAAACTTTTACGTCTTAATCTTCTACTCTGAAACCACTGAGTCAAATGAAACCAAACTTGAAACAAATGTTTCTTGGCATGAGGAGACTAAGATTTATTATCTTGGTGCAGATCGGAAAACCAACATGGCTGCTGTGGCTAAAAAAAAACAAAGGGGTAAATTGCAGTTTTTGGCTAATAACTCGAAAACAGATATCAAAAATCTGACATGGGTTAAAAATGGTCAGCATGATGAGATCTACCCACTGGGCAATTGTGAAGAAAATCTGAAAACCCATCTCGGAGTTATAGCCCTTTTCCGTTAAATTTTCAAAATTTTTGCATTTTTTATTTTTTATTTCAAAAAGTGTAACAGATAGAGGTCAAGTGTAAATTGCAAAAATGTTCAGCATATCAAGATCTACCCGCCCGGAAATTTTGAAGATAATCCATAAATCCTTGTAGGAGTTATTGCCCTTTTTTCACAGAATTTTTAAAATTTTCGTATTTTTCATCTTTTATTTTCAAAACTATAGAAGTTGAAGGTTAAGTGTAAATTGATGAAATGTTTGCCATGCTTTGGCGACTTCAAAACTAATGTTGAAAATTGTTCCTTGACCGCCATTTTCAAAATGGCCGCCAAAAAAGGCGGAAAAATTCAAAATTCTCCGATTTCAATGAAATTTGGTCTCCAAATAGATATTCATCTTGCGACTTCAAAACCGGTGTTGAAAATTGTTCGTTGACCGCCATTTTCAAAATGGCCTCCAAATAAGGCGGGAAAATTCAACATTGTCCGATTTCAATGAAATTTGGTTTCCAAATAGATATTCATGTTGCGACTTCAAAACCGGTGTTGAAAAT
>MJUU01001681.1:35357-55146 GCA_002080025.1 Modiolus philippinarum
CATTTACAAAATGACGTCTCGACTTCAAAACTGGTGTCAGAAGTGGTCCTTAGCAAGAACGTTTTTTTGTCAAAAAAGCCCAACAAAGAAATATAGTAAAACATGATTAGACTTTAAAAACAGTTCAAGATATTGGAGGTGTTTGAGCTACGAAAGTTTGAGGAACTGAAGACCAACTGTGGAAAGAAGCAAGCCAGCACTGAAAGATAACAAAAGAATACTCGATTCTAGACTCGTTGTAATGTAAACAAGCTAGTAGAGAGTTTGGATGACGTTACAGTATACTGGTCAGTCAACCTGCACGGAGACTCCATAGAATTTTTGAAGTTCCAAATAGAGATACTGTCGTTTGATAAAAATGACCTTCATTCCTACTACAAAATGAGATTCTGAGCGCCTTGTTATAATTTCAGTTTTCGATTGATTGATAGATATGGGGTTTAATTTGTTTTTAGAGGTATTTCAGCTATTGCATGACGGTCAGTTTTAGTGGTGGAGGCAACCGTGCCCGGAGAGAACCACCGGTCTTCAGCGGTTACTGATACCTTATCACTTACGATTGTAAGTCGAGTGCACCTCTTTGTAATGAACAAAGTGGGGCGCGAACTCACACCGCAGTGGTGATAGACTACAGTGGTTGTATAGGTAGTAGAACTACCTTAACCACTCGGCCACATAGGCCCCTCAGTTTTCGAAGATTCTATATTTAAATGCTTGTTAAAACATTAAATACACCGTCCTATTGGCACTACACGTCATCAATTTCCACCTATTGGTGCATCTAAGTTAATATCATATTTAAAATTGACATTTTGATGGACATCACCCGTCAATTTTGTTCAAAAACACTGTTGTCTTGAAATAATTTAATGCATCTTAAATGAAGGATATTCATTCCCTTTTCCGGCATACAGGTAGTGACGTAACATATAAAACGTTACTTAATGGGATTGTCATTATATATAATTGCATGACATTACTCATAATTTACTGCATTCAGTAAATTTATGTCTTGAATAACACAAAATTATTAACAATAAGCTAATTAGGTGCATTAAACAACGTATCGCTGGAAGAATTTGATTTAAACAAATGTTACTACAAATTCTTCCATAATATGAAGGTGACTATTTTCTTCGTATATTTTAGCAAAAAGAGTCCCTGGGCTAAGAAATTGTGATTCATGAACCATTGATTAAAATACCATCAAACATCGTTGATCTGAAAATGTTTTAAAATCATTTGTATGTTTATCTGCTCTTTTCTATATAGATAACTGTTTCTGTGTTATCTAATAAGTTATACGTGACAAGTATCGTGAAAATACCAAGTGTCTTTCCATCTAGCACTAGGTATTATCTACATCTGATTCTTTTGTGTATTGTTTTGATGAAAAGAAGGACAAATGTAAATCCATTTTTAACAGTACATTATTCTAAGTTATTCCTTATTGTCTGTGTTACAAATTTAACAAAATCAACCCTATTAGGCTAAGTTCTCGGCGAACGGTTTAGGTAAGTGGAGTTCGCGTAAAATTGGTTTAGTCCGGTTGCATAGTGTTTAGCCCGGTTTAGAAAAATGTAAACAAATTTCTTATTTTCAGTAACATTGGATATATTGTTTTGTCCTGCTTCAGGGTATGTTTGGGTACGGTTTTTGATATTGAAACATTTACCTGTACCTAAACATTGCCCAGCTTAATAGGGGTGAAAATATCAAAATTACTTAAATCTGCAATGATATCCTCATTGTTGAACCGTAATGTAGACCTCGGGATGAATAACAACAATAACAGCGTTGTTCAATTGCTTGGATTTACCATGAACTTCATATACAGTTACTTCATATCCCTCGAGATCTATAAGCTCAGTAAGTATTGTTTTGACCTTCGCGAATGTACGTGAAATAATTTTACCAGGTTTATTTTTTACATGGTACTATGAGAAATTGATTTTCAGTTCACAACTCAAATTTAGTGTGGGATTCATTTTCTTTGAAAACGAATATTTTTTTCTTCGAGAATTATACAATTTATACTCTTAGGTGAGAAAGAAATTCAACAAAATAATGTGCGTAAAGTGAAATTGGCCCCGGAAGTGAAAAAAGTCGGATGACAGTTTTTAGTGCATTATATATTAAAGTACCGCATTTTGAAGTTGAAAGTAGAACGAGACATAAGGGAGTACGAGCGTCAGAAATTTTGTAGTTGGAACATGAATGCAGCCCTTTTGTTTTGAAGAGCTTTCCTAATAGAACAACATGAGCTAAAAATTTTAAATATCCATGTCAGAATTTTTGCGTAATACGACGTCATAATTTTGGCGGGAA
Organism: Modiolus philippinarum; assembly: GCA_002080025.1. Taxonomy (NCBI): domain Eukaryota; kingdom Metazoa; phylum Mollusca; class Bivalvia; order Mytilida; family Modiolidae; genus Modiolus; species Modiolus philippinarum. The sequence continues at coordinate 37,686 of MJUU01001681.1, forward strand.
ACAGATCTCTCTAGAGTTTTCCTTCAATTTCGATTAGCTGTTTATATGCCTTAAAATATATAATATATTTTTGGAAGTTGATAAAATTTGATGCATTTTCTATTTTTGCATTTTAAAGTGACCTTTGACCAAGGAAATTTTATACACGTGAAAACATTTAAATGGATAAATCCCGAGGATATGGAATGCTCCTAAAATCTGACACTCATACTCCCTTAATGACCCTATTGTATATTAAAAACGCCAGTTTGATTTGTTAATTATAAGGATGTATAGCAAAATACCGAAATTGCTGTAAATTTAGTTTCTGCACATGGCCATTTTAACAACTTATGTCTTTTTAGTGCCAATCAAATCATAACCTTTGGAAATCGAAATATGCGTTAATGACGATAGAGAGCAAATAATAAATAGGCTCTAAAGGGAAATGCCAAAATCAGCTAAGGACAGAGCTATGCAAGAGAGCGGTACTCCTTATTTTTCGACGAAATTTTCTTTTCCTTAATTGAGATAATGAAAGTCTCCAAATAAAACCTGCACCGAAGTACTGGCTGATGGGTGAATGAAAACCTTCTTGGACTAAAAGTCCTACAGCAGAGGCATCGATCCAGTTGTAATAAATAGTAGAATACCGGAGTAAGCAGATTTAGTAAATGGCCATGTCGACAACTTGTGTCTCTTTAGTGTGTTTGAGATCATGTTTTTATTAATAAGTGTTTTTATAAATAAAAGGAATTCTTAAATGCATTTCAACAGATTTTTTTTAATTCTACTTATTGTGGCAAAAGATCCTATTTTTGATTTGATTTCATATTTCATCAAATTAAGGACATTTTACTTGCCAGTCTTTCATTACTACATTTATATACCGCAGATACTTTGAATTTTGTCTTTCTACAAAAGGTTGAATGTTTCTGAATATGATTTTTTTTTTCAGAATTTAAATCTAGTAACCGTATAAAGTATCTAACAGAATAAACCTTAATTATAATTGTAAAACAATCGTTATCGTACGACTTTGACTGCCTTTGAAAATAACGACGTCTTAAAACTCAGACCAGTTAAAGCAGATATGTAAATGCCAAAACTTTATGTGTATATTTTACTGACAATCACTGTCTGGAATCATTAAAACATCGGTCAAAAAATACCAAAGCAACAATCAGCAGAAGGAAACTGTCAGACATGTCTTAGTAATGTGAAATAAAGTGAGGATTTAATTTGCTTTTAGTTAAGGCAGCTTAAAAATGAACTAAAAATTAAATTTAGTCATATTGACAATGTTTTCCTTTTTGATTATAAACCTTACACGCAGTGACAGACGTATGCAAAGTTAATAAGAGAAAGAAAAATAAAAGTTAAGAAATATCTTATGCAGATGTAGTAATTCATCTGAATATCATTCAAGAAACTAGCTGCCAGCCCCTCCAAGAATAAGTAATAGTCGGGCCAACAATTGATTTTGAAAGTGCAAACATAGGGTTTTCCGAGTCGTCAAACTCATATCGCAAAATACCGAAATTTTCTGATATGAAATAAGTACATTTTGTATTCCGACATAATATCTTTTCAGTGGTTGCAAATTGACCGGGTCCCTCAAAGAATGATTACCCCGGTAATTAGTAAAAAGTTTACTTCAAGAGAGCAATATTTCACATATAACAGGAAGAGGACAACTTAATCAGCCCAAAAAATAAAGCAAGAAAGAAGTAAACGTTAAAAGACTGACAAGGCACTAGATTTAATTGCAAAGGGCAGAAATGGAAGAAAATTTAGCCATTTATGCCACATCAAGTCCTCATTTTTACTAAACGTAGAAGGATCTTTATCCTATATTAAGTCTGGCATTTAACAACACTTTTGTCAAAATTGTTCGTGGTCATGACCACCCGACAAGGACAGGATATTACCCTAACCAAACCATGGATCGCTCCTGGTTATCAGTTCTGCAAACAAAGCCGCTTGAACAGGTGCTTTGGATCCAAAAAGATAAATCGTCGCATTCTCTTTTTACAGTGGACAGATGCAAGATATCTGTTGTAAGCTGGACCCTAAATTAAGGTGGCTCATTCATCACACTTTTGATTTTGTTTCAGATTTCGGAACCCTTCTTGTTTTCTCCAGTTCAATGGCTCAAAGAATATTGCACACGGACCCCCACTTTTTATTTCATGAATATCTTCTAGTGGTCAAATTTAAAAACCTGACAAGTTATCTTAAAATTCTTGATATAACTTCCTAGCTTTTAGACAAAAAAAATCCTTATATGATGGGAAAATCCCGAGAAATCCCTTCCCGCCAAATGTCGTCTGTCGCCGTTTAAAGCACGGAGACCTATATATTTCTTTTACCATTTTATCAAATCTACAGTGCTAAATCATTTTAAAAGGTTTCAAAAATCCTTTATATAACAACATCGGGAGTGAGCCTCCTTAATACAATTTGGTTCGAATTAATATGCCCCATAGAGAATATTTTAAGCACATAATTACAAACAGTCGAAACTGTCTGTCGATTGCCTTATGTTGTTCGCTGTACCAATCTTAACTAATAAACATATTGTTTTTAAAGTTCAATAATCGTATTTTTTTGCTATTTTGTTAGTTTCAATAATTAGTAAGGTAATTATCTGAAGTCATGATGAATTTAATTATGGAAGAGTTTTGCACATGTCAATTAGCAGATCGTTAAATAGTATGAATAAATAAGCAGACTGGATTATTATTTGTGTCTGTCTTATTTATTTCTAATTAGTTACTAAGCAGCTGCTTAAACGTATAATCGGCTTTTTGGATAATTAAAATATGTAAAAATGTTTATCTTTGGGAAGTTATCGTGACATTAGTATATAATATAATATAATCGAGCGACCTGCATATAACAAAGTCTTCCTTTTATTGGATTCAACGGGGTACTTTCTAACTAAATACAAACTTTGTTTGTTAAGTAAGTGAGAACCCGAACCGTTAGTCTAAAACGAATAATCTAAGAACAATTGCAACATCGGAAACAACAAAGAAACAAAGACATTACATGAACACGTCATAGAAAAGAAAAATGAAGACAAACATACATACAAAGATGAACACCACGGATCCAATTAAAAACCATGGATGAGATAAGTTGCACCGGTAGAGTAAGCATCTCCTGCTTAGTACAAGACATTAAGTTTCTGCAAATGGCTATTTTGCCTTTTCAGTGCAGATCAAATCATATCAGTTGGATACCAAAAATACAAAGATGTATTGAATCTAATAGAAAGCAACTTACTAGTAGGACGACCTAATGAAAAGCAAAATTTGCTAACGATGGCGCTTTGCATTAAGGAGATGCTTCTTAGTTTAAAAAAATTCTTTAAAATGTAGATAATGCAAGTGTCTAAATAAATTTTGGTTTCAGGCAAGCACCGAAGTAGTTAACCGCTGAAATATTATAAAGAAGTAATCGTTGAAGTATGTTTCATTTTTAAATGATTGTACAGTTTCAAACGGGTCTATGGGTGTTCAGACAGGACCTGTTAGTTCCGATACCAGCAATTTTGAGATCTCCTTGCTAAAGCATTGCATGTGGATGATATAAAGAATTGTGATTAATTTGAAGTTGCTCTCATTAGTGAAAAACATATATATTTTTGTACTATTATTATGATTTCAAGAGGATCAATCCTGATGTCGCTTATATCAAGGATTTCTTTAAACCTATTTTAACTGATTAAGCACAATAGACTGAATGAAATGGTTAAAAGAAATATTTAGGTCAGTGTGCATTTAAAAGAAATATGAGAAACAAAAATTTAGAGGGATGTGAATTTCTCAGAATTTTCCTTAAATTTTAAGACCAGGTTTAATTCTTTGTCTAAAAGTTTGAAAGTTATATCAAGAAACTTACAAAAACTTGTAATGGTATCTTAATTTGACCGACAGAGGACAATCAGCTAATAAAAAGTGGATTTAAGTGTGCAAAATCTATAAAGCCATTAAACTAGAGAAAACAAAAGAGATTCGAAATATGACACAAGTTAAAAAATGTGACGAATGAGCCACCTTAAAGTAAAAAATTTCATAAAAAATTCTCAGGATAATTGTTGTTAAAATATGCCGCCTTCAAGCATATAGTTCCAATTTCATGATGGCATGCTAAAAAGAGACGTAATTCTTTGAATAAATGATTTCGGTCGATATTGCAATCTACATTTTAGTAAATGGTCATCTTCAGAACTAAACTTTCCTGCATTTTTATATCTTTTTTTAATTTTAAGTGAGGGAAACGTTTTAATGCTGATTTGCACGAACTTTCAGACTTGTATACCGGTAAGGCTTTTGTTTACTATGATGATATCGCATTGATGGATAACACAATGGGTGTTTTATTTAGTGCAAAAAATAATGTTTTAGCAAATGAAAGTTCAAATTGTTTTTTTCCTTCCCATTTAATGTCCTCATCGGTTCCAATAGAAAAGTCTACATCTTGTATTATACACATACTGCCTGTAATTGAGGATGGTATGCTAGATTATCACACGTAGGAAGTATATCCCCCTAGGCGGTAGTCTAGGGTGAAATTCTTTTCTGAGTGTGGTAATCTAGTACACAATCCGAAATTTAAGGCAGCATCGTTATATTATACTGAACATCTTGATTGTACTGCTTCTTCAAGTAAAGTAATAACTAAATACCGAGGTTACTGTGAATTTATTTTCTGCATATGAGCATTTCGACAACTTATTTTTCTTCAGTGCAGATAAAATCTAAACATTTTGAAGACCATACACTCAAAGAAGTTAAAAAAAAACTGACAGAAAACAAGTGCAAGACAATACAGAAGTCCCATACCGGTGGAATAATTCTTTGTTATGACAGCAAAATAGTTAAAGGGAAAAAGTTTTTTCGAGCCCATAATTCTGTCAAAAATCAATGGACCCAACCCATACTCAAACTTGATCTCTTGCCCATAGTGGTTGACTAATAATGCAAATATCAGCTTAATATATGAAATGGTTTAGAAAAAAAAGTCCGGGAAACCTATATTTTACCAAAATTTTCTAAGTCCAAGGCCTATAACTTCGTCAAATATCAATGGATTGGAATCAATCTCAAACTTGATCTGTAACTCATAGTGGTAGACTAATTAGGAAATATTAGCTTAATATCTGGAACGATTTAGAAAAACAGTACGGAAAACCTATATTTTACCAAAATTTTCTAAGTCAAATGCCCATAACTCCGTTTAAAATCAATGGACCAGAACCAAACTCGAACTTAATCTGTAACTCATAGTGGTAGACTCACATAGGAAATATTAGCTTTATATCTGGAACGGTTCAGAAAAAAGTCTTGAAAACCTATATTTTACCAAAAGTTTCTAAGTCAAAGGCCCATAACTCTGTCCAAACTCAATGGACCGGAACCAAACTCGTACTTGATCTGTAATTCATAGTGGTTGACTCACATAGCAAATATTAAATTAATAAGTGGAACAGTTTAGAAAAAAAAAGTCCGGAAAACCTATATTTTACCAAATTTTCTAAGTCAAAGGCCCATTACTCCGTCCAAAATCAATGAACTGGAATCAAACTCGAACTTGATCAGTAATTCATGATGGTAGACTTACATACCAACTATTAGATAATATCTCTTAAAGTATGGGAAAAAGTCCGGAAAACTGAGTGTGACGGACTGACGGACGGACTGACGGAGTGCAAACCTAAAGTCCCCTTCGACAAAGCCGGTATGGGACTAACAAATAACCAATATTATCTAAATGTATAGCTAAAATCAGCTAAGGACAGAGCTTTGCATAAGGGGGATACTCCTTATATTAGTTTTCAACAAAATTAACAAAAATTTAGATATTGCAAGGTTCAAAATAGAATCTGCTTTCGGATCAGCACCGAAGTACTGACTACTGGGCTGGTGAATACTTCCGGGGACTAACAGTCCACCCTTAGTGGCATCGACCCAGTGGTAACATATAACTAAATACCGAAGTTACTGTGAATTCATTTTCTGCATATGCGCAATTGACGTCACTGTACTGTTAGAGCAGATGATATACTCAACAGAAGGGTGGTATACACAACAGGTGGGTCGTATACCAAAAACCACCCTTACGGTTAACCAATCAAAGATAAGGAAATTTATTTGAAGTATTATATATACTGATACTGCATTGAGATATACATGAAATAATATTTGTCCTTCTATATCACAGAATATAATATATTAAAATAAATATTAAGCCCTGGCTTGGATATCGGAGAGTGAGAAATAATGTTAAAGCAAATACAATTGATGAGATCAATATAACTTGGTAAAAGTAAAACACATGTATTGAACAAAGTGAAAATGTGCTTTCCAATTCTACGGTGAAAATAAGAAAGTAAGTGAGAACCCAACCGTCAGTCTAAAACGAACAATATGTGAAGTATGAAAATACATTTGACGTCTTGGAACCAATGAAAACATAAGCAATGTGATAGTTACATATATTCGAACCCATACAACTACAGTCTAGTTTTTATTTCTTTTTAATTTTTTTAATTTTTTTTTGTTTGTAAATTTTAATAAACAAGATTAATGCTATAAAATTACAAAGTTTCTTTATTATATACTGTTTTGTAGACAACACTATTAGTTTGATTAATCATGTTAGCTGTAGATTTCACCGTGTAAATTGCGTTATAACGGTGCGGTTGGGTTTATTTTGTTTCTCAGCTACTAGTCTTCTACTATTTCATTAAGATCGATGTTATTAACTGGAAAATTGAAATTAAAATTCTTAGTAAAAATGCAATTTGTATCGCTACAATTACATCAACTTACGAAAGGATCTTGAAAATAGCAGTAAAAGATTGCGGGTCATATGGTTGAATACCACGTCCCTGCCCAATTTATCCGCTTTTTAGAGGAAATCAAAACTCATTTCACCGTTTGTCGTATCAATCCTTGTGACTGTTTTTGCGTCAACTTGATTTTGTCATGATATACCTGTATATATTGCACATTAGACGATATGATACTCTAACTTATTAATCATCGTTATTTGATATTGGATAAAACATATATGGTGACTTCAACATGAAGAACACCGATAAAAGCGTTGTTCCATTGCTTAGTATTACCATGTATTTGTAGAGACTTTGTCTCATTTGTATTTACTCCAAATACAACAAGCACAGAAAAGTAAAACATAAATGGACTAAAAGTAAAAAAAAGTTATTTGAAGTAAACATTTCTAGGTAGTAGTTCGTAAATAGTCATACAAATACAATGAAAATATTACTTGACTGCTTAAGGTGGAACGGTGGTATTCGGCCATTTTGTTTTCATGTTTTATGCTTTGATAGATATTTTTCATAAGAGTAATATACAGACATTTTAACATTCGGACAAATCTTTAAAATATTTTGCTTAAAACTCAAGTAATGGGCCCATTTCTTAAAGTCTAACATTCATTTTAGACGAATTGTATTTATAATGTAAATTTCTTTGAAATGAAAATTTAAATAAGGGAGGTGATTTCAAAAAAATATTTTACAAAGAAATCACAATGAAAATTTGGATTTGCTTAAATAATTACATAATAATGCCCATGAACCCCATTTTTCATTTTGATTTTAGAAAGTTCAATACAGGGGCTAGCAATATATGAAATTAATCAAAATTCTCAAGGATCTAACTTAAAGTGATAATTTTCCTTAACATTTCAATTTTCAAGGGAACTGTCGAAAAAATTTGAATACTGCAAAATTAAAGTGAGTTTTAGTTTGTTTTTGGTCATGGTAAATAAATGGAATTTACTACAATAGAAATTTAAACATATTAAACGTTTGCGAAATAGTTAACATCGCGAAAAACTTGCAAACAAAGAAAAGATTAAAATGTTAAAAATAGTATTTTGATGGTGTGGTAATATCTCTGAATATCAGGCGAGACACTGGCTGTAAAGTTGTGGCATAGATTGTCCATATGATAAATAAATAAAAGCGGGACAAGATCTTGAATTACAGATTGAAAACAACCTTTGTTTTCAACAACTCATAACGCTACGTATTTCAAAATAACAGTAAGAGAATTAACTATTTCGTCATGAATGTCTCCTCATGGATTGTAATCAAACAGTTTCACGTCCCGTAGGCTACATTTCAGCTATAGGAAGACAAAGATTAGTTCATCGATTCAAATGTTTTAATCAAGAAAGAGGCAGAGGTTGAAAGGACACACGAGGCAACGATTTTTCCGCTATAAAACGGAAGAAATTGGTAACGGAAATTTTATACCGCCTCAATGGAGGTTTTCTTTACAAAATATGTGGAAGGATCTATATACTGCATTAAGTCTCTTGTTTCTTTGTAATGGTTCTCGATCATTACTACATCACAGGGACAGGGCATTTTCCTTTTTCCTTATCAACACCGGATGATCAGCCGTGTTGACGGAAGCCTTAAACCAGTTAATTTGGGTCCCACATAAAAAATTATTGCACAGCAGAGCGACAGTCTTATTTCAACAGTGGTTTGCTGATATCTGATGTAAGCTCGTTCCTATTTTAACACATTTGAATTCGAATAAAAATGTCAAACAGTCGAAATTGCCAATTGGCTTATGATGTTCGCTCTACCAATCTTCTGCCAAGATGAAAAAGGAATAAACACATTGTTGCTATAGTATAATTATCTTGTTTATTTTGCTATTTTCATACTTCTTCTATTGACAATCGCCGATTCGAAAATGGAATTTACACATTTTATAGTTTTTCAATAATAAGTAGGTAATTATCTGAAGTCATGATGAAATTACTCTGAAATAGTTTTTTCAGATCATTAATCAAAATGTATTAATTAAAAGACCGGATTATATTTGCATCTGTCTCTTTAATTCCTAATTAATTACTTATTCAGCTGCTTAAATATTAAATCGATTTTGCGGATTAAAAAAAAAGATTTCTATGAAAGGGTATCATGACATGCTTAATCTACAGCTGTTCTCATTCGTGATCGGAAAGTGTTCAGTATTCGCACTTTAAATTTTACTGCAAAGGAAGAAACAGTCATTTCATCGCTTAATTTGTTCATCAATAAACTGAAAGAGAACATTCTTTAGAAAGTTGTTTGCTCATTCTGTTCTGCTAACTAAACAATTTGTATACGCAGATTCGATCGTACTGCAGCGAAATTTACTCATATTAATTATCTTCTCTGTTACATCAATCCCTGTATTATTGTCCTTGGATTGTTCGGTTTGGACTGACGGCTCGGTTCTCACTTACTTTACACTACATTTTTCCTTGATATTAGAGAGTCAGAAACACTACTAAGGCAATTGCAGTTATATAATTTGGTAACAGTAACATGCATGCATTGACTTGTGTTAAATAAGCTTTCCAATTATATATTGAAAATAAAAACATATGTGGGGATAAAAATAATTACTACGTCTTTGACGGACGGCTAGAACCATAAGCATAGTGCTATTTTCATTCATACGAACCGATACGACTAAACAGTCATTAATGCTACCAATTTTCACAGTTCTCTTTGTTTCTATTGCTATAGAAATCACTATTAATTTGATAAATTATGATAGCTGTAGATCGTATCATGCATTTTGCGTTAAACAATGCAATTGGGCTTATTCCGTAAATTACTGTATTCTCTAAAGCTCTACCAGTGCTGCTGTAATTGTTTCTTGGAAAATGGAAATGAACATTCTAATGATTTCTTTTTAAAAGTGCAGTTTTCACCAGTAAAATTACATCGAATGATTTCTAGAACTACAGTTAATTATTGCCTGAACATATGAATTTTCTGCCCTTTCCAGAGGCAATCTAAATTCCTTTTGCTGGTTGTCTCACCTATTCCAATTCCTGATTCTGATTCCTGGTATACCTACATCTGCTCACTGGACGACGTGGTACTCTGACTAATCAATCAATCCATCAATTTATAAGCTTTTAACATCGACATTTAATACTGAAATAAAATTAAAAAAAAAAATAAAACACCATAGGGAAATAAACATAAATTATTTTACTGGAAAATGTTATGATATTTTCGTAAAAGTGCAGTTTGTATTAGCAAAATTGCCTCAACTAAAGAAAACATCTATAAAACTGCTGTGAATTATTGCCTGACCACATTCCGGAATTTTCTGCCCCTGCCATATTGATCCTTTTTCGATGGCCATCAAAGGTTAAAAACATATTTAGACTTCCCTGACCAGTGCTCGATGTTTAAATGCGATGGATGATATTTGTACTTAAATATATGGAACAGTCCAAAAGATTATTTTTTATATGTTAGCGCATCTCGGCTTCTAGAAACCTGACCCTCTATCTCGATCGAGATTGTATTTTTCACCGAGATGCAATAATTATTTTTAGCAAATCATAACACGAGATGAAACCTTTCATCTCGGTCGAGATTTTATTTCGTACGAGACTTCATCGCGAAAACTATCTATCTCGATGTGATGTAATTATAAAATTAACCAATCAAAACACGAGATGAAAATCTCCTGTCAAATTTCGGTAATACGCAAATTGATTCAAATATTCCTTTTAAATAACATATCATCTTACTATTGTGACTTTTTTCGGACCCAAAATATAACTTTGGTTTATAAATTCAATAAATATTTTCAGTTCGAGGTTCACGACACTTCGATTCATTTATAGTCCCCGAGGGTATTCACCAGCCCAGTAATCAGTGCTTCGGTGCTGACCCGAAAACCGATTTTATTTGGAACCTTACAATATCTAAATTTTGTAAATTTTGTTGAAAACTAAAGAGTATCTCCCTCATGCAAAGCTCTGTCCTTAGCTGAATTTGGCTTTACATTTAGATCAAATGTGTTAAAATAGGAACGAGCTTACATCAGATATCAGCAAACCACTGTTGAAATAAGACTGTCGCTCTGCTGTGCAATTCTGTCCTTAGCTGAATTTGGCTTTACATTTAGATCATATTGGTTATTTGTTCTCTATCAGTTTTTACACATATTTGACCATATATGGTCTTCCAAATGTTTAGATTATATCTGCACTGAAGAGACATAAGTTGTCGAAATGCGCATATGCAGAATTTAAATTCACAGTAACTTTGGTCAAAATTATGTACGACATGAATATAAATTCCCTCATTTTAAGCTTAGTTTGGTAAAAATTAACAAAAATAAATATGCATGGACATAAATTCCCCTATTTTAAGCTTTGTTTAGTAAAAATCGACTGAAATAAATATGCCGGGTAAAAAAATTCCCTTATTTTAAGCTTTCTTTGGTAAAAATTGACTAGAATTAATATGCCAGTACAAATATTTCCTTATTTTAGGCTTTCTGTGGTAAAAATTGACTAAAAAAAATATGCCGGGTACAAACATTCCCTTATTTTAAGCTTTTTTTTTGTAAAAATTGACTAAAATAAATATTCCAGGGACATAAATTACCTTATTTTAAGTTTTGGTATAAATTTACTGAAATAAATATGCCAGGTACAGAACTTCCCTTCTTTTAAGCTTTCTTTGGTGAAAATTTACCAAAATTAATATGCCAGGTACACAAATTCCTATATTTTTAGCTTTGTTTGGTAAAAATTGACTGAAATAAATATGCCAGGTACAAAAGTTCCTTTATTTTAAGCTTTCTTTGGTAAAAATTGACTATAATTTAAGTGCCAGGTACAAAATTCCCTTATTTTAAGCTTTGGTGAAAAATGACTATAACAAATATGCTGGGTACAAAAATTTCTTTTTTTTTAAGCTTTCTTTGGTAAAAATTGGCTGAAATAAATATGCCGGGTACAAACATTCCCAAATTTTATGCTTTCTTTGGAAAAATTGACTGAAATAAATATGCCGGATACAAAAATTCCCTTATTTTAAGCTTTCTTTGGTAAAAATGGACTGAAATAGATATGCCCGATACAAAAATTCCCTTATTTTAAGCTTTCTTTGTTAAAAATTGACTTAAATAAATATGCTTGGTACAAAAATTCCATTATTTTAAGCCTTCTTTGGTTAAATTGACTGAAATAAATATGCCGGGTAATGAAATAAATATGCTTGGTACAAAAATTCACCTATGTTAAGCTTTCTTTGGTAAAATTGACTGAAATAAATATGCCGGGTTCAAAAATTCCCTTTTTAAAGCAATCTTTGTTAAAAATCGGGTACAAAAATTCCCAAATTTTATGCTTTTCTTTTGATAAATTGACTGAAATAAATATACCGGGTACAAACATTCCTATATTTTAAGCTTTCTTTTGTAAAAATTGACTGAAATAAATATGTCGGGTACAAAAATTCCCTTATTTTAAGCTTTCTATGGTAAAAATTAACTAAAATTTATATGCTTGGTACAAAAATTCCGTTATTTTAAGCTTTGTTTGGCAAAAATTGACTCAAATAAATATCACTCGAGCAATGATTGATAGGTTAAAAGTTTAACCCTCCAGTGAGCAATATCTAAGCTATATCAGGACGAGGAAATCAATTCCAAAATATTAAATTAAAACAAGAAAGAAGTCAAACTCCATGAGTTTTGATTACAACTGTAATTTAGGAAAAATGGGTAATGGAAGAAAATTTAGTTATTCAAACCATCTCAAGAGTCTTCTCTTTCACGAATCTTATAGAAAGGTCTTTATACTGCATTTAGTCTGGTGTTTCTCCATACATTTTGTCTAAAATAGTTGGCTGCGATGACTGCGTCACATTGACATCAGATCTATAGCTGGAACTCCTTTAACCAATCTAGGCGCTTTTTGGTTCCTCCAAAAAATTCATGCAGAGCAGTGTGAAAGTTCGCTTCCGCAGCTGGCGGATTTCATATACAGATATATGCAACGGGATGAGAAAGGGAGGGTTAGGGTACCCATAAACAGAAACGGGATAGTGAACGGGGAGATTTGGGTACCTATAAACCGGATTAACACTACTGCTAGCTCTTTCTAGTGCCGGTACCAAGTCCGGTTATCCCGAGTTCACATTGTTATCTACGTTTGTCTTTTGTCTTTTTATAGTTTTATCTTGTGCAATTCTTTGGAAGATTATGGCATGTGATTGTAATCTTTTGCCATTGTAGATGAATCCTGTTAGCTTATTTTTTTTAGATTGAGAACAATTTACACACATGTATTCAAACAGTCGAGACTGTTAATTGATTAATGCTGTTCGCTTTACCAATCTTCTGCCAAGATGTAAAAGTAATAAAAACATTATTGCTATATTACAATTATCCTGTTCATTTCAATCACCGATTCAGAAATGGTATACCCATTTTATAGTTTTTTTTTCTTCAAAAATAAGCAGGTAATTATCTAAAGTCATGATGGCCTTAATTGTAACAGTTTTTCCACACGTCAATTTACAAATCATTAGCCAGTGTGTGTCAATAAACAGACCGGATTATATATGTATCTGTCTTAATTATTTCTAATAAATCACTTATGCAGTCGTCTTAAATATGAAGTCGGCTTTTGGGGATAATTAAAATACTTAAAATCATGACAGTATATATAATGAAACAATATAAAACTTATGTGACTTTTCGGTCACTTGTTTCAATCTCTTCTTTTTCAACATTTTTTAGTTGAGTAAAGTGGTCTTTATGTGTAGTTTTTGATATCTTGAAATGTCTGACATATAGATGTTTTATTATTTTTACTCAGTTTAAGGTAAATACTTTAGCACATAAAAGTATATGCTTTGTCGCCTTGTGATGGACTCTTAAAAGAAACAGCACATTCTTTTAAAAGTTTTTTCGACTATCTTATGTTAGGTGCAGTAGTCTTTCTGCACAATATGTAATGCTGATTCGACCGTAATGCGGCAAAATGCATCAATAATATTTGTCCTACTCCATCACAAATATCCTGTGTTATAATAGATATTAAAGGGTGGCTTGGGTATTGTAGAGAGAGAAACAGTATTAAAGCAATTGCAATGGCTGGGATGAATATCACTTTGTTATAGTAATATACATGTATTGATCAAAGTTAAATATGCTTTCCAATTATATGTTGAAAATAAAACATCTGTTGGGGATATAAATAAATATTACGTCTTTGACGGCTAGAACCTTAAACATCGTGATATTTACATTCATACGAACCGATACAACTAAACAGCCATTAATGCTATCAATTTTCACAGTTCTCTTTTTTTATAGAATCTATTGCTTTGGAAAACACTATTAATTTGATTAATTGTGATCACTATAGATCTTATCATGCATTTTGCGTTGAAACGGTGCAATTGGGCTTATTTCGTATCATAGCTGTAGTCTCTGAAGCTCTATTAGGGCTGTTGTAATTGTTTCACAGGAAAATTGAAATTAAGATGCTAATGATATATTTGTCAAAGTGCAATTTGTATCAGTAAAGTTACGTAGACGTAAAGGAAGTTTTCTAGAACTACAATAAATTATTGCCTGAACATATGTTTGAATTTTCTGGCCTTGCCGTTTTCAGTCCTTTTCCTGCAACAATCAAAATTCTACGGTGGGGTTACTTCAGGTATGAAAAGGATACAGACTTGTCGCTTGCATTTTCGAAACACCCCCATACTTATAGTGGCCTAAGCAAAATACCGACAAATTAATACAGCAATTATAAAAGTAAAGTAAGTGAGAACCGAACAGTCAATCCAAAACGAATAATCCTAGGACAATGGCAACATCGGAAACAGCAAACAAACAGAGACACAACATGAGTACGGCACAGAAAAGAAAATTGAAGACACGCACACAGATGAACAACACCGACCAAATAAAAAAAGATATCCAAATTGCAAAATCGTGTAATTGGAGTAAGAAAACCATCAATTTAACTACACTATTTTAACTAGACCTAAACTAAAATGATAATTAATTTTTGGTTAATTTACGACCCGTTTATGTACAAATGGCAAAAATTACTACCCATTTATATAATTGACATTAGCAAAAAATAGACCCGGTACAGGGCCACGTCTGTATACACCTCTATATTTGAAGTGACATCCCCTCCCCTTTGCAAATATTATTGCTGCGGTCAAGCAAGTGGCAAAACTTTCAGTTAACCGAAGTTAAAATTTACACCCCAAGCTCTCTACCTTTCATTGACTCCCCGTCGTACAAAGACAACATTGTATACATTTGTCAGGTTTTCGCGTCTGATATATCAACAATGTAGACATTTGACATCGATGAATCTTACACATTGTGTAAGCTTGGGGTGTAAATCTTGACTTCGTTACAATAAAAGTTTTGCCACTTCTTTGACCGCCTTGTCTTATTCCTTATTCTGATTCCTAGTATACTTTAAATCTCGACTTGAAACTCTGACTAATCAATCAATCCATAACTGCATAAGCTTTCACACTGAAAAACAAAAAGATCTAAAAAGAAAAGATATTGTAACACAACAAGGACATAAAATTAAAACATAAACGAACCAACAAAATTGAAGATAATAATAATGAGAAACTGTTCGTAATTTATCATATGATAAGAGTATCTCCCTCATACAAAGCTCTGTCTTTAGTTGATTTAGCCTTCAATTTAGATCATATTAGTTATTTCTCTATCACTTTTTTAACAAATGTTTAGAATTTATCTGCACTGATGAGACATAAATTGTCGAAATAGCCATATGCAGAAATTAATTTTTTTTCCGTAAGTTTGTTATTTATTTATTTGTTATGATAAGGGTAAGAAATATTGATGAAATTCATTGACAAGTAAAAATAAATATTTACAATAATTCAAATAAATAAAATGTCCAAAGCAAAATACAGACGAAAAAGAAAGTTCTCTTTTGATATCATTGTTCTTCTTAATTGGTTGTGTTACCTAACGTCTTTTAAGGTAATATTTCTTGACTCACGCGGACATTTCTTCCTCTCTGCTGTTTCATTTTGGACATTTTAATCTGTATGTTTAAGGAGTATCGTGCAAAGGTAAGATCTTAGCTAATTTGGACTTTCCATCATATTGTTTGTTTGCTCTCTATCAGTTTTTAAACATCTTTTAGTTCATGGTCTAACAAATCTTTAGATTTTATCTGCACTAAAGACATAAATTGTCGAAATGGCCAGAAATATGCAGAATTAGATTTACAGTAACTTGGAGATTTAATTATGTTTAAATTACTGTACAAATGGTTTTACCTCTTAACGCAGGTAACAACTACTCTCTGTTGTATTTGTATAAAAAACAATAAAGATATATCCGTAAATTGAAAAAAAAGAGCAAAAGTAAGAGAGATATATCTGTAAATTAATGAAAAAGGGAAGAAAAACAAGTGCTTACCCTCTCTAGTTATGGTTCTGTATCTTGTCAACTGTAAACAGAAAAATAATGTTGAACAAAATTAAAAACATATTTCATAACAGTTGATATTGCGATCGGTTTTCCGAAATGGCCATACAGCTCATTAAAATTATTGCAGTTGGAGTTATCATATGTTTTGTGGTCTCATGTTCATTTACTCCATATCCTTTCGTAAAATACTTAGGAGTAATATCAATATTTAACATAATGATTTGATTTATAAAAAAAGGTGCATCATTTAGATTTTGTAGGTTTTGTATAGACAATTGTGCGTGATGACAGCAAATACAACTACATTTCTTTCAAATTCACCTAATTCCTTTTGCTTTCTACTTTCCTGCAGTATTGAGACAGAAAAATCAAAGAAAACCCAATCTTAGTGTTATACTTTTACAAATACTTTCGGAAGAAGTAGGTGAAACGACGCAAAATGAATAATAAGCATTTGGTGACGAATATCCTGTAACAGTAATGACATTGTGAGTACATCCCATAAAAGACCAAATGTGTGCAGATTGATTTTGATATTTCTCGCTGTATCTCGTTGTTTTTGTCGTTATGATGGCCACTCATTACGTCCTGGAGCCTGGATCGGTTTTATGTGCTCCTTTCAAACAGCTGATTTGGGAGCGTCCACGGGTGATGCATAGATGAATACCATATCAGTGTCTAGACATTATACGGAAAGACCGGTGGCAAATTGTTGTATTCAAACTCTAAAGAAGACCACATTGTACTGTAGTATGAATACCTTTTATTAGCTCACCTGACCCGAAGGCTCAGGTGATCTATTGCCATCACTTGGCGTCAGTCGTCCGTCCGTCCGTCCGTCGTAAACTTTTTCAAAAATCTTCTTCTCTGAAACCACTGAACCAATTTTAACCAAACTTAGCCTGAATCATCACCAGGGTATCCTCTTTCAAAATTGTATCCGATGAGTCCGAGGACCAAACAATATGGCTGCCGTTTCTAAAAATAGCACATAGGGGTAAATTGCAGTTTTTGGCAAATAACTCGAAATCAAAAATTTGACATGGTGTAAAAGTGATCAGCATGGCAAGATCTACCCGCCCTGCAATTTTGAAGAAAATCTGATTACCAGTTTTGGAGTTATTGCCCTTTTTCCGGAAATTTTTCAAAATTTTAATATTTTT
>MJUU01001681.1:63910-79657 GCA_002080025.1 Modiolus philippinarum
TGTTGTCATTATTCCAGTAATATTTGAATTCATGACGTTGTCCCTATCTCAGTAATATTTGAATGTGGCTGTTGTCATTATCCATTAGTTGTAAAATTTGTTTATCATATAAGAGAAAATGTTGCTGATATTATAGGGTGCATTTTTGGTTTGAATATAACGGTTTATATCCAGGTGAGCTATACAGGCTCTTTGGAGCCTCTAGTTCGTTTCTTTTGATAAAAAAAACTTACTGGGGTCGACTTCACCTGATTTTTTTCCATAAAATGGTTGGATTGATATACTTTTTTCTCGTTCTAATATAAATTAACAACTCTCTTAACTAGTTGAAAAATCAATTTTATTTCATTAACAGACCTTTTGTCATTTCATTTTCTCTTTAAATCAAAGAAGTACACATATTGCACTCTTCCGTCTCATTGTAAACAGGGAATTCACATTTTGACTTTGCCAAAGTATATGTTGCGTTTACTCGTTTGAAAGTGCGAAAATTTGGAAATGTACCAAAAATGTCAAATTAAAACTGAAGGTTTTATTTAATAAAATAGGATTTTGGTATTGCATAGCATGTATCCTTTCCCGTAACTGAGGAAAAATCACATAAAACAAGGTGGGAATGGTTTTTCTCAGTGTTCGGAAATCGGTATTCTTCAACTTCACTTAAATCTTTGACGGAGGCGTTTTGTGTGGTAGAGTATTGAGTTGAATGACATGTAATACATTCACGTGAATTTATTTCCATTGTTTTCCGCACGTGCTTCCCAAATGGATGCTCGTTTTAGAATCATCATATGGCATTAGAAATCGACTTATACAGAAGTGCTGTAATCATGTCGCTAATTAGTTTTTGATTCATTGGCTAATGTAGTCAACATGAAAATTGGTAATATTGTTAGGCATTGATAGCGGAATAAAGCTTGTACTTGTAAACTTCATTGTCCAATTATTAACTAATTTCAAAGTATATATCAACACATAAAAAGAGTTTTTTTCTAATTGATTGGGTCTCATAATTGATATCCTGTACTTGAAGCATTTGGTGCATTGACATCAAATTCTGTTGGCCAGGTTTAAACGGCGAGGCGATAATTTTTCTAATTACAAAAACAGGAAAACAGCAAACACCTACAATGGCCAGGAACTACAATCACAAGCCACAATCTACAAGCAAACTGCACCAGAAAAAACAATAATGAAAACAAGACACAAACATAAATAACGATAGGAACTCGGCATAGCCGGACTTGGTACCGGCACTAGCAAAAGCCAGTGGTAGGGTTAAACCGGTATATGGGTACCCAAACCTCCCCTTTCTCTATCCCGTTTCCCTATAGTATCATAAACATGCGAATAAAACCCAATACAGGTAGACTACTTACTCAATGACCACTATCTTGGAACAGAAAAAGCATAAGACAAAACGTAATTTTGAAAGAAGGGTCAAAGAGTGCTCGCCGCTAAACTGCCGGCTAGCTCAAGGAATCTAGTCTGCTGGTAAAACACTGTCGCACTACGGATGAAAAATCAAACTCAAAACTCCCCGAAGGGTTTGGTAAAGAGTCTTCATGTATTTCAGTAGACATCGGCAGTATCAGTGAGAGGCCAGTATATATGTAAAGTCTTCAGGTCCTTCAGGTCACTGGAATCCAAAGCCAATTTAACGGATGTGTTCAGAATATCTCGTCGGTATCCACTATTACGTAAAGAATGTAAGCTACGTCCCAGTTTTTCTGGATTATTTATCAGTTTTTGACATTTTTTAACAACATTTCGATAAAATCGAGGATGAGAAATACCCTTTGTTATTAGCTGTTTGCGAGTCACGTCATATCTAGATATCAAATGTTCATATCTTTTGTAAAACTTCTTAAAAGTATTTAATAATTTATAAAATATGTAACCTTGTTGTAAAAGTTTGGATGTGAGAGTAAGGTTACGCTCATTAAAATTATCAAGGATGGAATAAATGCGAGCAAATCGTACAAGTTAAGATATATACACCCGTTGGATGGAGCTAGGGGAACGTCGCCGTCAAGAAAGGGGAAATTAGTAATTGTAAAATCAAAATCATCCCTTTTATCATAAACTTTAGTTTTTATCTTACCAGAGTCAATGGTGATACTTAGATCCAGACAAAAGGGCAGTATTTAGAATCATTGTTTGCCTTATTTAGTTTCAGTTGTTGTGGGTAAATGGTGTCAACATAAGCTAAAAACTGGGGATTGTCAATAGCAAGGATATCGCCAATATACCTGCTATTATCATTGAAAATAGAAATAAGTTTATCACTATTTGGTACAGTTCCATTTTGTAGTTTTTTCCCGTTCGTAACAGAACAGAAAAAGATCTGCAATGAGAGGTGCACAATTAGTACCCATGGGGATTCCAATGACCTGATGATGGTGCCGAAACGAAAATAAATGTTTTCTAGCAAGAGATTCAGTGCCTTAATCATATCATCACATGTCCAGGAGGAATAATTGTTGTAAGAGATATTGGAGAAGAATCCTTGCTTTTTGTTGCAGCAAATAAACTGAAGACCCGAAAATTTAAAAGACCATTTAATAAGTTCATCCAATTTAGATTTAATCAAATTATGCGGAAGGGTTGTATAAAGTGTAGAAAAATCATAACTGTCCATAGATGAAGCTGGTCTATCTATAGATTGTAATTTATCTAAAAGTTCAATAGAATTTTTTACACTCCAAAAGTAATTTACACCAGAGTTTTGATTGATATGTTTTTTTCACAATAGTTTTTGACTAACTCCTTTATACAAGCGAGTGCACTGGTTAAATTGATGGACAAATTTGTGGTAGAACAATAACTTAAAGCCGAAATGAAACGATGTTTGTAGGGATTTTTGTGAAGTTTAGGAATCCAGAACATAGTAGGTAGGGTGTTATCTTTAGGTGGAACTTTTAGTGTTTCTGTATCCTTGTAAGTTGTGTGGTGAGCGTTTTCTCGTCTTAGTTTGTACGTTCAAAAGTACTAGACTTTGCCTATTCGCTTTTTTTTTGGAAATCGATATAGTATTTTTTCAGATGATGGCAACGTTGTTTGAAGCTTTGTCGACAGGTGCAAACACATATTTCTCACCAAGTTCTTTCAGTTTGGACTTAATTCTGTTAACAGACAGCTTAGGTTGTGACTCATAATAATTTTCTTTATAGAAATTAATTTTGTTGGTGACTTTACTAATGATTTTATCTTTAAACATATTAAGAGCATGTTTGTCTGCACTTTCTCGTTTGCACCATTTTATACAATAGTTGGTTACTGAAACAACGGCAGTAGAATACCGAAGGAACAAGGGAAGCGATGACTACAAAACTCGAAGTCCAAAGACATGGCAGAAACGGTAACAGATAAAAACAGAGACAAAACAAGGACGTGAGACAGCTACAATGCACTGAGTCTTTAATAATGCCGAAACAAGCTTGCCAGTTTATTTTCGAAGGTGGGCGATATTTAGGCCCTTTTCTAAAGAATCGTCTAACTTCTTTGTCTACAATAATGCTCAAGTCCCCTAAGACTCAAAAGAACATGCAATGTTCATCAACAGTTATTCTACATTTTTAGCTCACCTGGCCAAAGGTCATGTGAGCTTTTGCCATCACTCGGCGTCCGTCGTCCGTCGTCCGTCCGTTAACTTTTATTCAAAAATCTTCTCCTCTGAAACTACTGGGCCAATACGTACCAAACTTGGCCTGAATCATCACCAGGGTATGCACTTTCAAGTTTGTGATTTTTATGTCCGTAGACCAAACAACATGGCCGCTCTTACTAAAAATAGAACATAGGGGTAAATTGCTGTTTTTGGCAAATAACTTCAAAACCGTTGCAGATATCAAAAATCTGATTGGGGAAGAATTGTTCAAAATGACGAGTTCTATCTGCCCTGCACATTTGAAGAAAATCGGAAAACCGTCTTAGAGTTATAGCTCTTTTTTCCGTAAAATTTTCAAAATTTATGCATTTTTTATTTTTTATTTCAAAAACTGTAACAGATAGAGGTGAAGTGTAAATTTGAAAAATGTTCAGCATATCAAGATCTACATACTCTGAAATTCTGAAGAAAATCCAACTGCCTGTGTTGTAGTTATTGACTTTTTTCACCCCCCCCAAAAAAAATCAATGCCATATGGTTATGGGTTATTTCCCTTTAAACTCTGCTTTCAAATCTTCTTTGGTTTACTTTTCTCTTTTAAATTTAATAGAAATTTCCCTGCTATCACTTTATTAGAAATAATTATTTGTTACATAATTAAGGGCAAAAAAGTATTTTTGTACAAATTTTAACATTTTTTTGCAAAAATACTTTCATAAACTATACTTATTTCACAATTTCATAATAATTGTATATAACTGTATATTGTTTCAGTTAGTTAAAATTATGTGCCCACAATGCAAACATCCTTGTCAGTTAATATTAAACTTGCATCTAGGCTTCAATGCCTGTATAATTTTACAGTTTACCTGCATGGCTATGCCATGGTGATTTTCTAAATGGCCGCCATAAAAGGTGGGAAAATTCAACATTGTCCGATTTCAATGAAATTTGGTTTCCAAATAGATATTGATATCCTGTGTTGAAAATTGTTCGTTGACCGCCATTTATTTTAAAATGGCCGCCACAAAAGGCGGGAAAATTCAACATTGTCCGATTTTAATGAAATTTGGTTTCCAAATAGGTTTTGATGTTGCATCTTCAAAACTGATGTTAATAATTGTTCGTGGACCGCCATTTTCAAAATGACCGCCAAAAAAGGCGGGAAAATTCAATATTGTCCGATTTCAATAAAATTTGGTTTCCAAATAGGTATTGATGTTGCGACTTCAAAACTGATGTTAAGACTTGTTCGTTGACCGGGATTTTCAAAATGGCCACTTAAAAAGGCGGGAAAATTCAATATTGTCTGATTTCAATGAAATTTGGTTTCTAAATAGGTATTGATGTCGCAACCATAAAACTAATGTTAAAAATTATTTGTTGACTGCCATTTTCAAAATGGCCACCAAAACAGGCGAGAAATTTCAACATTGTCCTATTTCAATGAATTTTTTTTTTGTCCAAATAGATATTGATGTTGCGACTTCAAAACTGATGTTGAAAATTGTTGGATGGCCGCCATTTACAAAATGACGTCTCGATTTTAAAACTGGTGTCAAAAGTGGTCCTTAGCAAGAACATTTTTTGTCAAAAAAACCAACATAGAAATGTAGTAAAACATGATCAGACTTTCAATACTGTTCAAGATATTGGTGGTGTTCGAGGTACTTAAGTTTGAGACTGAAGATCAACTGTATAACTTACAATGTTACCATGATTGTGGCATCTGAAAGCCAGGTGAGCGATGCAGGCTCCTGAGAGCCTCTAGTTACTGATGTATTCACAGCGCATTTCGGCGGAAGGTTAAGAATCGGACATCGCCTTACACATTTTTCCTCTTTCTCTTCCTGCTTAGGAGTGAACCTCCCCAAGTTATAATTCTATTGGGAGAAGTAAATAATATTTATATAAAAGAGTACCTGTACAAGCAAAACAAAAAGACCAATCTTTCTGAATATTTGGAGTGATACAATATAAGCACCCCTTCCTTATTTTAATTCATAGATACACCACTCACTGAAGTACTCAAAGGTGGGAATTGGTATTACCCTGTTAATGACTATTGCATTTTACTTTTGGTGCAAAGACAGCATGGTAACAGGCTATTTCGCATCCATGTTAGGATGATAAGCCTGTTTAAAACTTTTCATGGTTGTCTTATATCATATAGAATTTTACAAGGTAAATTTGATAAAAGCATTTGCGTATGTGGATTCGAAGTGTATTTGAGTAACTTGTTATGAATCTGCTTTATATATTATGATATACTTACAATGTATTAGATTTTAATACATTATTTAAGGATTTCAACTGTGATATTTATTACCAATGTGAAAGTAATGATTGAACAGATTAAATATTTCACAATCAACAAATAGAAGGATATGGAGTAAATGTTCATGGGACAAAATCCCTACAAATACATTGTAAGATTAAGCAAATGAAACTACGCTTCCATTGTTGCCAATTTGTTGGTCTTCACCCTGATGTCACCATGAGGCCCTTACAAAGAGCAAACACTCCTTCCTCACAAAATATTCACAAAATATGACGTGTCAGTGTCCCAAATGAAAACGGGACATTTTCAGCTAGATTTCACGTCTTCACGGATTTGACATAACCGGATTTGACTCAACCCTGGATTTACTCACTGATAGTGTGACGGGTGCCGCTAGCGGCGCAGGACATGCTTACCCTTCCGGAGAACCTGATGTCATTCCCGGTTTTCATGGGAGTTCACACTATGAGTGCCTTAGTTCTTAATGTTATCTTTTTATTTCCGTGCATTATAAGCTGTCTCATGTCCTTTTTTGACTTTGTTTTTCTCTGTTGCCGTTTTTTTGCCATGTCTTTGGACTTCGATTTTTGTAGTCATTGCTTCCTTTGTTCCTTCGGTATTCTACTGCCGTTGTTTCATCATAGTAAGTTCATTGAAATAAGGAGACGAAAACCCAAATATAAATAAAAGGATTAAACGAATTGTTTACGAGTCGTTTCAAATTGTTTAAAATGACAGATAATGTTCTGAATGACACAAAGGAAGGCCAGATCTAACTGGAAATCTCCTTAACCTACCTTTTTTCACACCTACAGAAATAATAGCCGTACTGGTTGCCATAAGGGAGATTTCACATCACTTGTTGGGGATTAGTCAGAATAATTCAAAAATTTTCTGTACTAATCGGATCACACAGTGGGGTCTGTAAAAAAGAGGTGTGCTATGACGTATTTGGTATCAGATTTATAGCAAAGACTTCTAATGTTATCAGCGTTTACAGAAATAAGATGTAAATTAGATTTCTTGTCCAGTCTTTGTTTGTACAAGTCTACGTTCTGTTTAACTACGAGTGTACTGTTTCCCTTTTGATTAACGTTAAAAAAGTCACCTTCAGTATTATATTCGTTTAGAAAAATTAACAATATGCAAAAGTTACTCCGAATTTAGTTATACCATGGATTGCCATAAAGAACATTTTTGTGAAGCAGTAAACAGCAATATACTTTGGGTTATACACAGACTTAACATAGGGTATAGGTTTCAACATATTTCGCGTTAATACAACGAGTAACAAGAAAAAAAGGAAAGGTATTTCTACTTATATCTTACCTTGTTTTTTATTATTATTCGGTTCCTCATTATGTCTTATTTCTCTTGAAGGTGTAAAATGTTGAAAAGAAGTCGCCATTACATAAGACACTAATAAACAGAACAAAACAGCCTAGCCATCTTGGAGTTTGGGGGAAAACTGAAGCAAGGAACAATGTTATTCAACCAAAAATAACAGTTGAAATAAATACCATGTCTTAATTAATCCAGAGATATATGTCTCTGATTAATCATTGAAATTAATAAGCGAGACATCTCAATCAATACCTGCTAAAAGGCAATGAGACATTTCTTACCTTTCCCATTTCAAATGCGGATTTTTTTAAAAAGTCAAAAAGAAGCTCTCTTTTCCTAAAATGCAGGTAATGGTTTTAAGCCTTTCTCGAGAACAATTCCCGTTTTCATGTCCACCTTTTGAAAAATTCCACGCCAAGCTGATTTGAAAATGTCAATTTCGCTTCCTTTTGAGAGTTTTCAGTCTTGAACTTCAACTTGAAGTCACTAAAAATAAATAAAGAACAAATAACCTAAAAACTTTCTATTCAACAACCGGTCAGCAAAGGCAGGCCTCTCAAGTTTTAAAAATTTCTATGTCTAAGATTTGCCAAACTTTTAAAAGATCAAGTTCAAAGCAAATAACAGATCAAAGGAATTTTATAAAATCTAAATAAAAATGAAAAATAACTCGTCTTATTCCTAGAAATCATTCTGCTGCGAGGGCGAATTCTTTACAATGATGGTATATTTAATTTTCTAAATCTCTCAGTATTATAAATTATCACTTTTCAAAATGTAATTTGGGTATTCAGGCAATCAGTGATAGGAAATTTGTCACATGGAATGTTTATAATTTTCCCTACGTGTCTTATCAGTGCAAAACAATATAATAATAATTAATCTAGAAATTGATTTCAATTTCGGTTGTTGAAATAAAAGACAGTTAAAACCTTTTAAACTCTCGACTAATACCACCCCTCGGGTCTTCAGCACTCCCATGTGGTTTATTGGTGAATTTCAATGCATTTTTACCTATTATTACAAGGAAAGTTTAGACCAGGCCATGGTATTTAACATAATAAATCAGCAGATATAGCTCGGAAGCTGTACAATTCCAATATATAAAACCATTGCTTGTATGATGCACCGTGCAACGTTTCAATTGAATTACGTTTAGTTGGACACATAGATATTCCATAGATTAATTATTAAATGCAGGATTACATTTCCTAATGCCGATCCTTCTTTCTCCCTGGGTTTACACTACGATTGCAATATATTGTCGTAAAGATTGAATTACATAACCTTCTAAGTTGAGACATACATGTAACCAATACTGCTTTTTGTAATACATGTATCTAAATTATATTTCACAGTAATTTATAAATTTGATTCGCAAGAAAAAGAATGGCCAACATGCGTAGGAATTTTTATCAACCCTTTGTACTAAGCACTTAAATTCAATTATTTACTCTGAAACATAGTTTAACCTACTTAAATAACGTCAAAATTAGAATATTCAAAATAAATATCATTGTAATAAATGATAACGTTCCGTAATTAAACTAAAATCGTCCGATCATAAATTATTAATAAATATACATGTATTTTTTTCTTTACATACGGAAAAGTTTTATTTGACACGGTACAAGCACTCCTGAACCCATCTTTCTAAATAACGTTTTTTCTTATTATTTCCTTTGTGGTCTGTTAGTTAGTAGACTACTTGTATTGGGTTTTAGTTGTATGTTTAGTCCACCATTTTATAAAATGTCTGTTCCCAATCGGGAAAATGACGGCATGCATAAAATGTTTTTTTATACTTTATGCAAATTTCTTTTATTATCCATTAATTTCATAGGACAAGCGGCATTTGTTAATTTTAATTAATCGTTCGTTAGCCACGCCCATTCTTAGCAACGATTAGCAACGGGTGTTAATGTCTAAAATTAACACTCGCTCAGTCCCAAGTTTGCCGATCTTGAAAATTAACACCCGGTCAGTCCGAAGTTTGCCGATCTTGAAAATTAAAACCCGCTTTGACCGAAGTTTACCGATTATTATTCCCACTTGAGACAGAATATAAAAACAAACATAATATAACATGTACTATTATTATTTTTTAATGTTATTGCTCTAGTATTTTATACCGCTTGGGCAACTCGGCATTCAGTATAATAAAAAAAACATTTTGCCCTTGGATGAAGATGTTAGGGTGATTAACACACTCGGTGAAAAAAATTATCACCCTCCATTTCGTGTCGGGTGATATTTTTTTTTATCTCATGTGTAATCTACCCAAACATCTTCATCCAAGGGCAATATGTTTATATTATGTTTGGTTGTGTGTTCTCGACAATGTTGTATATCTGACGGATTTTTCTTACTGGTCTCTTCATCTGATTACTTTGGACTTTTGTTGTCTCTTTTATTAACTATGGGGAAACGGGATAGAGAAAATAGAAGAAAGTCAAGCTATTTTGTCCATGTTTGTCTTTTGTCTTTTTATTGTTTTTCTTGTGCAGTTCCCTGGTAGATTGTGACATGTGATTGTAATTTTCGGTCATTGTAAGTGTTTACTGTTATCTCCTCATTATTAATTATTTTTAGTCAGATTTTATTTACTCTTGTTATTCAAACAGTGATAAGAAATGCATGAATTAGTTATCTGTTGTCATTTTAAATATATTTGCTAACAACTTTTTGTCCTCAACTACTCATATCGGAGTGGATTTATCGTTATTATAGGAAGATATCAAAGGTTCGATCTTAGCACAGAGGAAAGTTTTCTACATGAAACTTGTCTTTAAATTCATCTAATCGTTCAGATGAAATATAACAGTAAGTCGAAGTCAAGAATATGGCTTCTCAATGAATATTCATAAAAATAATAATGAGAGAGGGAAAACAGCGAGGATTTACTCTGGTTAAGTTTTAAATTTTAATTACTTCTTTAATAAGAAACTTGCAAAGTTTTGCTCTTTCCGTCCATGGTGATGTAATTAACCACAATGATGAACTCCATTACTTGCAATTAAAAACTATTGTCAAACGCCCGCAAGATATTTTATTTTTGATTAAGAGTAGCTGTCGAAAACAGGAAACTCCCGTATATAATGCCAAACATAAAAGTCAAAATGAACTTAGAAATGCCTTTCTTGATATAAAATTGAGTCGAGTGGAAAGGTTGCCGAGTAAACTACAACATATCTTGTCAATAGTGATTGTCAACATTGATGAAGCCGCTATTACATGCTAATTATGAACTACTGTCATAAACCAGCAAGCTATTATATTCTTAATTGTGAATAGTTGTAAGAAATCAGGAAGTTCTGAAACAATCGGTACAGGTTTGATTAAAAACAAATGTTGATACGGCTTTGTTTGAACAAGCCGGAAACATTAAGCAATCACTACCCATATTATGTAACATTATTATATCCGACTGTACTAATAATGAACATGGTAAAAATAGAATGTAAAAGATAAAGTTCAAACATCAATAAATTGGAAAAACAAATTTACAGAGATTTACAAGATCAACATATGAATAAAATGGATTATAATTAGCTCAAAATCTGAATAACAGCGAGATACAATGGCATCTGTCATCTTGTTTTTAATGTTAAATGGCTCTTGATTTTCAAATTTCTACGAAAAGATATACTTAAGGATGTTCGCTGTCAATTTGCAAACAAATTGGATTTCAAATAAATAATATCTCTAGTTAGAAAACTGAAAAAAAAAATTTAAGCGAAAAAATGAAAGGTTGCTGATGCAGTTTAAGTGATATTTTGCGAAAAACTGAACTCCTCTGAATTTTCATGGGTTTAGCATAAGTAATGTTTCCCCTGAACGAATGTGACAAAATAAATAGGATTTAATAAAAACAAAAAATCAGAATGTTGACAAAGATGTACAAGATAAAATTATAAAACAAACTATGGGGGTTTTTTGTCGATAAAAATGTTATGCTTTTGAATTGATAAAACCAGAGAAGTCCGAAAATCTGACAGATGCATGTATACCAAAACACCACCAACGAGCATCCTTCAAGTAACGAGTTTTCTGAAAAATTCATGCCATTTTTTATTTTATTTTTGTTTTTTGTTTTTGTCTTACTGTTTGAATATCTACAAATATAATGTGAAGCGTTTTCTATTTGATATATATGTTTTTTTCTCCTACCTAGACCTTATATCATGCAGAGTGATCTCCACACAGAAGTTGGCGGTAAACACCAATCAATCAATCGACAAATGGTCTGTCACGTGATACCGAGAATTTACATCGTTTGCCACGGGTATTATTACAATTGAAATGTAGTTTATGACGTGATAAATATTTATATAAATAAACTTCTGGTTACAATGTATGAACGATATACTTACAGACCTTTCAAAAGTAAACAACAAGTATGTAGACGCAAACCTTGTCTAATAGAAAATATGCTGAAAATACCTTATATTTTGCACGAAAGTCATAATGTATTGCTTTTTCATTTTAGGAACGGCAGACAACCCGTACACGCCAAGAAACGGAGCAGCTGCAAGATCACTTCTGGTTATAACACTCAGTCCACCAATAAATCCAAACTACGCTGTCTTTCACGATGCTGTTAATGAGTACAATGAAAAACCACCGTTTAAATTTTTCAACCCTTTTAAGAAACCGAAAAAGGTAGCGTTGTGTTTTTTTTGTAAAAATCAGAAACATGGGTTGGTTATCTCCCTGTACCAAGTTAATTTTGTATGGTTCAATGGTTCAAAGTGGAGATAATTTTAATTACCATATCAATACCTTCTTATGATATTTAAAACAAAATTATCTCCCTTTTAAATATATTATATACTTATTAATATTAACTTAGTAAAGGGAGACAACTGACCGACGTTTTTCATTGATTTCATCTATTTAAGGCATTCTAACGCTTATGACGGGCGCCTTAATATGAATTCAGAGGCCTCTTATAGTGACTCCAGATAATAGAAATGATACAACTTTAGTGCCGATTTTGCTTATCACATTAACAATTGCTCTTAATTCTTGTCATGGACACCGGTATTTTTGTGACACTTTTGTGTACATAATGTGTTATTATTACTTTACATATTTTTTCGTCTTCATTTATGATATATTGATATCAGTCGACTAAAGTTAGGAAATAGGAAAACTAAAAAGGTATCAGAAGTTCACATCTATACTTTAACAAATAAACATGAAAAAGAAAGGAAGTGGGGTAAATGTCAAAGAGACAACATCCCATATCCAGGTTAAAACGAAAAAAAAAGAAACGTTTATAGATTGAAGTGAACAGCTAATTACCGAAATTAATGTTAAATTAGTTTACGCAACGGCCAGTTCAACAGCATATGTCTCCTCGGTGCAGATCAAATCAAAACATTCGGAGGACAAACAATCAAAGTTAAAAAAAATGATACGAAGCAAAGTCAAAAATAAAGGTCAAATTTGAATTAAGCATACGATTAAACACATGCATACATTTCTTTCGACTGCATTCAATAATTTAATATGCTTACATATATATATTATCACTAACAATGACAGCTTAAAAATTTCCGATTAACAGTATAATTTGCTTACAAAAGACAGGTTAATAAATTTTACATTATTATAATCAAGTCAAGAAGCACCGAATGCTCATATATGTAACACATATTTAAGTCTCAATATGTTTATAATTTTCAGCACTTAATTTGAGATACATGTATATAGTGCCATGAACACTGCGTTTTCGGTAACTTAATTGAGCATTCATTAATATTCTTGTTGTGCCTAATTTATTGATTAGTTTATGCTGTTAACTGTACGTTTTTACTATGCTTTTGTAAATTGTAGGGAATCTAATTGATATGACGTCTTTGTTTTATTTTATAGATAACAGTATATGCTGCTTACCTTTACGATGCTGTTATGCTATGGGCCAGGGCAGCAGATAATGTTACGAGATCTGGAGGATTAATAAACGACGGAAAATCTATCATAAGTAAAGTTCTTGGAATATACTACGAAAGTAAGTTATCATTTAACTTTTGATATAAGTGGAAATATTTATGTTAATACAATAAGGGGTCAATATCCAAATGATATTGCAATGATGTCAAAAATGATACTATAGAAAAACCTTACAAATGCAAATAAAAACTTCATTTATTACGGTAGGAAAAGAAAGAATCCGTAATTAAATGACAATTTGCTAAATATTAAGTACAATTTCTAAACGCTTCAAAGACGAAATGCCTTTGATTATTGGTTTTCCAGATGTGAATGATCAAAAATCTCTACAATCATCACCGGATCTGACACATATAAATGTTTTCAATGGTCGGTTTAGAAAAAAAGGACATGATAAAACACAGAGTAAAAATGACATACGCCAATTATTGTTTCTGTTTTTTACTTTGCAAGACATTTTACTAAACCATATATGCCTCACTGATAGTGTGACGGGTGTCACAGAAATACTAAATAAGTTTACAGTTATGATAAAAATTAGTCGTAATTTTATAACATTTGATGAAGACTAATTCTTATTGAAAATATTTTGACGTATAAAAATACCATTGCTAAGTTCCCAGATTGCTCTAAAAACAGTTCTAAATTTTTTAAATGTTTTACCTTGTTTTTGGAAAATAGATTTTCATAATACGTACCTCTATTGCGGTTTATTTATTCACAGGTATTCAGGGTGTTATTTCCGAAATCGATATAAATGGTGACGCAGAGGGAAATTATACGCTGCTAGCTCGTATACCACACAAATCTCAGTATGCTAATTTTTCTATGCAACCTGTTGGACATTTCCAGATTGGAAAAGATTTGCCTGTATGTATACTTGGAAGCTATTTTAAGATAATTCAAAATGTCTAATTTGGTTACTCTTCACTATATGCTATATGAATAAAGAGAGGTTGGCTGCTTATGGAAATTGTCCACAGTCAAATACCATACTTAAAATTGTCATAATCAGAATGAGTTTATGTAAGGTTAATATCAATCCATTATATTCATCATTTAGGCATTCATACTTAATCCGTTGTTGACTGAAAAAAATCCAAACTTTTCATGGCTTTTGTTCAGGTCCGAAAATATCTGTATTAATAAACAATGATAGGATATGGAGTAAATGCGTGTGGCTAAAAGTCTCTAAAAATACAGGATACATTCAAGCAATAAAACAACGCTTTCAATGTTGTTTTTTATCTTGAAGTTACCATGAGGCCTTCAAAAATCAAGCATTGTTAACGGCAAAAGTGTCTGAAATTGAAAATCACATATGCCCTTGATTTCAAGATGAAGAACAACAATGAAAGCGTTGTTCCATTTGCTTAATCTTAATAGTCCACCAGCAGAGGCATCGACCATGTGGTAACAATTAACTAAATACCGAAGTTGTTGTGAATTTAGTTTCTGCATATGCACATTTCGACAACTTATGTCTCTTCAGTACAGATAAAATCTAACCGTTTGGAAGAATAGATCTAAAGGAGCTTAGCATAAATTATTTGTTCTCTATCAGCTTTAACATGTTTCTTGTTTAATGGACTTCCAAATGTTTTGGTTTGATTTGCACTGATGAGACATAGGTTGTCGAAATGCGCATATACAGAAAATAAATTAACAGTAACTTCGGTATTTTGCCGGTGGACTTTTGGTCCCCGAGGGTATTCACCAACCCAGTAGTCAGTACTTCGGTGATGACCCTTAAACCGACTTTATTGAAACTTGCAATATCTAAATTATACAGAACTTTGTTTAAAAATAAGGAGTATCTCCCTCATGCATAGCTCTGTCCTTAGCTGAATTTTAGCTTATCTATTTAAGCTCTTTTGGTTATTTGTTCTCTATCAGCTTTAACATGTTTTTCGTTTAATGGACTTCCAAATGTTTTGGTTTGATCTACACTGATGAGACATAGGTTGTCGAAATGCGCATATGCAGAAAATAAATTAACAGTAACTTCGGTATTTTGTTATTCACCAAAGCAATTATGTCCATGTCAAAGAGTGCAAATTTGAAAACTTTAACAAAAACTTTAACATTGCCTTTATCTTTTCAACCAGATGTGATATGACCTTCATATTTGTCACGTATATTGGTCATATAAAGCTGAACACCTTTATGCAAATTTCACTGAGGTCAAGTCAAAGCTCAAGGTCACAAAGTTCAAAATGTCAAAATTTAGATTTTGCTTAAGCTCGTTAATTACAGAGGCTTGATATTATATATGATTATAGATTTAATTAGATAAGTAGAAATCCACCATAAATATTTGGGTCAGGTCAAAGGTCAAGGTCACTTAGTGCAAATTTGAAAACTTTAATTTCAACCAGATGTTTTAGGACCTTCATATTTGGGCTGTATATTGGTCATATAAAGTTGACCAGGATTATATGAATTTCACTTAGGTCAGGTCAAAGGTCGAGGTCACATAGATCAAAATGTCAAATTCTAGATATTGCTATAGCTTGTTGATTACAATTGCTAGAAACTTTATTTTCTCTCTCTC
>MJUU01001681.1:79859-100021 GCA_002080025.1 Modiolus philippinarum
TACAGAGGCTTGATATTATATATGATTATAGATTTAATTAGATAAGTATAAACCACCATAAATATTTGTGTCAGGTCAAAGGTCAAGGTCACTTAGTGCAAATTTGAAAACTTTAACATTGCCTATATCTTTTCAACCAGATGTTTTAGGACCTTCATATTTGGGAATTTCACTTAGGTCAGGTCAAAGGTCGAGGTCACATAGATCGAAATGTCAAATTCTAGATATTGCTATAGCTTGTTGATTACAATTGCTAGAAACTTTATTTTCTCTCTCTCTCTCTCTATATATGTATATATCTATTAATGTGCAGATCTAACAATGTTGGGCTGATTTTCAGACGTATATATATATATATATATATATTATATATAGATTTAATGGAGCTTAGTACAAATATGAAAAGGAAAGGAAATGGTGTAAATGTCAATTAAACCTTAATTTATAGTGTATATTGCAATTTGTAGTATTAATTTTATTTAGTACATGTAAACATGGTTGCTACTGGGGCATAGTGTTTCACAAAACACATCATGTTAATCAGGCAACTGTCAGGTAGTTGAGCACAAGACAGGTGTTGAATATCGTTTTTTTTTTCTCTATTGCATATCATTTTGTTATATTTTTATTACTTCTCTTACTTTGTCTAAAGTTTTGAACGTCGAATAGTTCAAATAATATGCTGTTTTAATAAGCGTAGAAATGCTGATAAAAAATTTTATGTCCAGGAATTGTATATCTGGTAGCCAAAAAAATATGCAAAATATTCTTTTAGTAGTCTTATTCAAAAACACGGGGCATAATTTAAAGTATTGATTGTTATAGTTGTTGTTGTTCTAGTAATAGAAATGTGTTGTTTTTCAGCAATTCACATTATATGCCGGGAAATCGATCGACTGGGTATCGAGAAAACCACCCTTAGATCAACCTCCTTGTGGTTATAGGAGAGAGAAATGCATTCCGGCAAAAAGTAAGATTTTGTAAGATAGAAGCTTCAGCAGGGTAACCAGACTGGGGTATTCTCTTATTTAAATGCATATACGCGTATGAAAAATAGTTTTATTTACTTTACAAAACTAAAACGGAAGAAATCTGAGTAAGGTATGGGTTAGGCGAGTTCGCAATTGTTGCGCATGACATAGTAGCAAGATGTTTAATATTTTTTTTTTTTGCATTTAGACGCAAAGCATATCTGATCGTTATTTTATTTGTAAGCAGCTTGTCGATTTTTTTTTTTTTTGGTCTTTAATTTTGCGTATGGTTATATCCATATCCTATGTCTCCTCAGTAAGATACAAATGTAGCAATTTATTAGTTTCAGAGCTGTCAAAACACAGTTTAAGTAGCCAAGTAAAGCCAACATTTTGAAGAACCAAAGTTTCTCTATCTCTCTCTCTCTCTCTCCCTCGATCTCTCGATTGATCAATCGAGCAATCAAATTAAATTGATAATATTTTCCAACATTTTGACGAACGCATTACATTATTCTGGTGAGACAGGTTTTAAATGAATGTGGGTAGTATACACACGGCATAAAGAATTTATAAAGAGCAGCAGAACTATTTTTATCAGTCAAAATATGTTTCAATTGGGTAGAGAATGCTTTTAGGTTTAATAAATATATTAATTAATCTCCTAAGCACAAGAAGAACAATAATGTAATTATTTTTATCAAACTGCACCTGAACCAAATAAGATACTAATAGTCAAACCAGGTAAAAGGAAAATGCCCATGCTTTTGCCACACATGACGTTAACCGTCTTTACTTAATCTTAAACCTTACTCCGAGATCTTCGTTTCTGTAAAGACATTCCAAAAGGTCTTTCCACACAACCTAGGACAAGTAATTTATAGCTGAAGGGCTTACTTTTTAAATAATGCTTACCCTACTCTATTAACAATTCATATAAATTTTCTATCTATGTTTTAGTATACACATTGGAGATAATTGGTGGAATAATGGGTGGCATTGCCTTAACTGTTATTATCATAATATTGGTGGCTTACAGGTATTTCGTAAATTATAATTCACATACTTTGGTTCAGTTCACATTTGTCTTGCCTGGTAACGATAAAACAACTGTTATTCCATTTTTAATTCGAAAGAGAGAAAAAAGTGTAACTGCACAT
Source organism: Modiolus philippinarum (assembly GCA_002080025.1). Taxonomy (NCBI): domain Eukaryota; kingdom Metazoa; phylum Mollusca; class Bivalvia; order Mytilida; family Modiolidae; genus Modiolus; species Modiolus philippinarum. Next base: position 81,991 of record MJUU01001681.1, read on the forward strand.
GTATTTTCTATGTGTTTCTGTAAATTGTACAGTGAAGTGATGTGTGATAATCAAATAAATTCAAATAGATAAATTAGGTGTCTCCTACAAGATTTTTGATTATTAAAAGAACTTACATTACCTTTATCGACCGAGTGCGAATCGATGAGATCATTATCAGAGTCTAAACAATAGATGCGATTCCGATAAAGGAATTATTACTGTCATAAAATCAATAATGTTTACGGCAGTAATAATGACTTTTCAACAATCGCATATATTGTTTTGACTGTCATATTGATCTCGTCGATTCGCAGTTGGTCGATAGTGATAATAACTATTTGGTTTTATATGTACAATACGAAGAGAGCTAATAACATGAATATGAAAAAAAACAATTGAAGAACTGTACGTTATAGTATATTTTCATTAAAACATTTTTAAATATAATAAATACTGACAAAAATTAAAATGCTGTTAAAATGTGTTCCTTCTCTTGTGAAAGATTTATGCATTCTTATCAAATTGTTTATTTCTTTACTTTGTAAACTTTGTAAGCAAAAAATTTGCTTTCAATGAATTTTCCAATGAATACTGAAGAAAGAGCCAAAATTATGAAATCCAGAATTCATGGCAATATAAGGATCACATACATACAAGGACTGCTAATGACGAAGACGAAAGACCTAGAACATAATATAAATGCCACAAAAAATAAAGCACAGCAGTTTGAACCACTAAATAAACAGGAGTCCTATGAGATGTTCCGGAAGGGTAGGAATGATCTGCTTTAAATAGTTATTCAATTAAAATGGAAACAAAAATTTGCCCTGTAAATCTCAGTGACTTGATATCATCAATTTATTGTTGTCTTAGGAACTGGAAATATGAACAAGAAATCGCCGGATTATCATGGAAAATTCCAGTACATTGTATAAAATCAGCACATACTAACAATAAAGTGTCCCCTTACATCAATATGGAAAACGTTGGAAGCACGGTATGTATAAAAGTAGCTATTCAGGTTATGGTAAATATTTCATTATGAAAAATGGTTTTGAAAGTGTGATTCAAGAGACTATTTTCGTATATAGTCTTTGCTCTACCGAAATATTTATGATGCACACGCGCCAATATTAGAAGCAACAGGAATGTGTGCTTCATCAATTTTTTCAGTCCCTTATATACTAGTCAACAAAAAAGAACGATACACAGATGATCTTGTATTTTGTTTTTACATTAAGCTTTTTAAAGTTCCTTTTGTAGAGTATTTATGTATGCCACACCGCAAGACCTTGTTTATTCTCCTTTCAAATAAATTTCAAAACAGATTCGATAAAATCTGGAATGCTAAATTTTTGCCCGATAATCGTGTTTGCTAATAATTGATGAATAAATAAAATTGTTACAAGTAAGTGAGAACCGAACCGTCAGTCTAGAATGAATAATCCAAGGACAATGGCAACATCAGAAGAACAAAGTGACAAAGACATAATATGAGTACGGCACAGAAAAGAAAAATGAAGAGACACTCCGACTGTCCCGAGTTCCTATCGTTGCTTACGTTTGTCTTTTGTCTTATTTGTATTTTTCCTGTGTAGTTTCCTAGCAGATTGTGGCATGTAATTATAATTTTCAGCCATTGTAGGTGTTTCCTGTTGTCCCTTTTATTTCACACACACATGCAAAGATGAACAACAACGTAGACCAAATTAGAAAAACTTAGGCTGGATCAGATGCACCGGTAGCGTAAGCCTCTCCTGCGTCTTATAAGACACCTGCCGTGTTGAACATGTCAAATCCGGTGAGAAGTCAAATTCGGTAGAAGAAAGAATAATATTAAGCTTTTAAAGGGAATCTTTCAATTTAAAAGCTTAAAATTATTTTTACTGTCGTCGTCTGGGAAAAAGATATCCCATAGCGGCCCACAAGATCGTGATATCGACTACTGGAATTATGACTTCAAGTTACCGGTTACTATCATTATATAAGTAGTTTATTTGTTAGCAACCGGGTTCTATCAAGGAAGTCACTGTTTGGACCACAGGCCCTTTAGTAGCGAATGAGATGGGAGATGTAAACTCCATATGCCGGCTCTGTTGGAAAGTTGCTTCAAAGAAAAGGGAAGTATTGGAAAAGTTAAGTCATCGCATTTGTCATACAGCTTAGTCAATGTCAACAATAAAAAAAATTCATCAGGAAAACAATTTGCCATCTTGAAAGGAAATACTTTACTGTTTTTGCCATCAACGTCAACAAGCACTTGGTACAAAACTTGGTACGGTACAGAGGGTCGACGACAGTTGCTTCCATTACAAACTATAGTAATGTGAAAAGAACAACAAACTACAGCATGTAAGGACTAGTGATTGATCTACATGTAAGGCAAACAAACACATCAAAATGAAGCCTACACAGCAACAAGTAACGTCAGATGTCGCAACTTCAAAACCGTGCTGACCGCGTTTTTAACTTTCGCAACCGTTGATTGAATATGGAAAATAGTGTTCGAGGAATACTTGGTTATCGTAGCAATAATTTTTTTGAGTTGATCGGATCGAAAAAGTGAAAAGTAAAGATATTGAAGATGCAAGATGAAGATAAACTCAATATTTACCTCTTCAAACAGTAGTCAGAGACCAAACATGTCTTACTACAAGAAGTCGATGCCGTATATGCATTTTCAGGTGCAAATATAGGTATTCAGCAGAATAAAAATTGAAGTCGTTATATAAAACTTTATGTTCAAACAAAATGATCTTCAAAGTAAATCAATTGGCCTTAAAACCGTAACAAAATAGCCATGTTAAAGTGTTTTTGATCTTTATAATAAGAAGTTAGTGTTGGAACGGTCATAAACATAAACTTTTATACATTATTATTTACTATACTAGTATCTGGTATATATTTGTCTTGGAGACGCATGTAATAAAAATATGTTATGAAATTTTTGGGTTTTTACTGTTTTGTAGGTTTCCCTAAACAGCAATCAATCAATTGATTCACGAATGTCATTCACACAAGTATATACAAAGACAGGAACATACAAAGGTCAAATTGTGGCACTCAAAGTGTATGAAAGTAAAACATTACATATCAACAGAGAAATGAAAAAGCAAATGAGAATGGTAATAAACTTCAGTATTTTCTAAACGCTATCTTGTGTTTTTGGTTTTTGTGCAACTTAATTAAAATATGTGTTTTTTTTAAAGTGCAAAGCCATTGATATTTTGACAAACGTATTCTCCGATTTTTTTCATATTGTTTGCTCGAAATAAAAACTTTAATATAGAGTAAACTATAAAGAGACAAAAACTCGAGCATAAAATGATAATGATTTCACCGATGAAGCAAAAAGATTCAACATATCGTCATACTTATATACAAATTTAATTATCAATTTAACTAATACACTACAGTAAGTTTAGAAATTAAGCTTAATGTACACCACTCATGATTACTGACTGTTGTTTCAAATAACTAAATTTTGAAGCTACTATAAATTAGTTTTTGCGTATGGCTATTTTGACGTCAATTGATTTAGGAAAAGAGATCTTTAATAAATCGTGTACTGATTTGGAACATACAAAGTATTTACATTGCAAGACCTTCACAAAATGCTACAGTTGATTGGTTAAAATTTCAACAACAAAACACAAGATTTGAAAAATCAGTAGCAAAAATGATACGGAGCAGTCATTGCTAGTGCTTTAGTTTTGTGGCGTTCTTGTTCATTTTTAGCTCACCTGACCCAAAGGGTCAGTGTGAGCTATTGCCATCACTTGGCGTCCGTCGTCCGTCCGTTAAACTTTTCACATTTTCATCTTCTCCTCTGAAACAACTAAAGCAAATTCAACCAAACTTTACAGGAATGATGTATGGAAGGTCCTTTACAAAGATTGCTCATTTCGTTCCGATCCGACTAAAAACATGGCCGTCAGCGCGGAACTTAGGTTTAACATTGGACCCTATGGGAAAAATCACATTTTCATCTTCTGCTCTAAAACCACTGAAGCAAATTCAGCCAAACTTTACAGGAATAATGTACTAACGGTCCCTAACAATGATTGCTCATTTCGTTCCGATCCAACAAAACACATGGCCGCCAGCACGGAACATGTTTTAACATTGTACCCTATGGGAAAATCACATTTTCATCTTCTGCTCTGAAACCACTGAAGCAAATTCAACCAAACTTTACAGGCATGATGTATGGAAGGTCCTTAACAATATTGCTCATTTCCTTCTGATCTGACGAAAAACATGGCCGCCAGCGCAGAACTTAGGTTTTACATTGGACCCTATGGGAAAAATCACATTTTCATCTTCTGCTCTGAAACCACTGAAGCAAATTCAACCAAACTTTACAGGAATAATGTACTAAAGGTCTTTAACAATGATTGCTCATTTCGTTTCGATCCGACAAAAAACATGGCCGCCAGCACGGAACATGTTTTAACATTGGACCCTATGGGAAAATTCACATTTTCTCCTTCTCCTCTGAAACCACTCAAGAAAATGCAACCAAACTTTACAGAAATGATGTACTAAAGGTCCTTAACAAAGATTGCTAATTTCTTTCCGATCCGATAAAAACATGGCCGCCAGCACGGAAGATAGTTTAACATTTGCCCTATGGGAAATTCACAATCATCTTCTCCTCTGAAACAACTGAAGCAAATTCAACCAAACTTTACAGGAATGATGTATGTAAGGTCCTTTACAAAGATTGATTATTTCGTTCCGATCCGATAAAAACATGGCTGCCAGCGCAGAACTTAGGTTTTACATTGGACCCTGTGGGAGAATTCACATTTTCTTCTTCTCCTCTGAAACCACTGAAGCAAATGCAACCAAACTTTACAGGAATGATATACTAATGGTCCTTAACAAAGATTGCTCATTTCGTTCCGATCCGATAAAAACATGGCTGCCAGCACGGAACCACTGAAGCAAATACAACCAAACTTTACAGGAATGATGTATGGAAGATCCTTTACAAAGATTGCTCATTTCGTTTCCATCCAATAAAAAACATGGCTTCCAGCGCGGATCTAAGGTTTAACATTGGACCCCATGGGGAAATTTACATTTTCTTCTTCTCCTCTGAAACCGCTGAAGCAAATTTAACCAAACTTTACAGGAATGATGAACTGAAGGTCCTTAACGACGATTGTTCATTTTGTTCTGATCCAATGAAAAACATGGCCGCCAGCACAGAACAAAGTTTATTTTGCCCCTATGGGATATTCACGTAAAAACATGGCCACCATACAGAACATCGAAAAATCCTTCTGTTCAGCATTTTGTCAGGAGAGCGATACAGACTCAGTGTCTGAGCCTCTAGTTGTTTATTTGTTTTGTCTTTGTCATACTGTCTCAATTCGTGTTGCTGGGAATTGCCGTGATGTTTGATTAATGATTTTAGAATTTCCCCTTTCCTTTTCTTGCTTCGGTATTCGTTTGCCGATGTATTAAAATGTATAAAACCAAAACAAAATATTTTTCATTTTAAACTGTTTTGTAAGTATTTTTTAAAATTATGAAAGACATTCTAATAGTTTCTATGATACACAGAGTAGTTAATATAAAAATTAATTCAAACCATTTATGTTAGTTTTAGGAGAAGTGAATGAAAATTACGAAAAATCACTTTAATAGCTAATTCGCATAATTTATTACGATTTTTTTATTCAGATGAGAGACCTACGACATATGAACATAAACCCTTTCGTAGGTGCTTGTGTTGATCCGCCAAATTTTATAATAGTTACAGAATACTGCTTTAAAGGAAGTCTCCAGGTACGTTTATATCAAATTTGTATGACATTATCTGATGACCATTTCATTGTCTTGATGTCACGTCACCCTACTTTAAGCTGTTTAGTAATAAAAATATATGTAAATGATGACATTTTGAGACCTTCTTAATCAAGGCTTCAAAAATTTCCGTCTCATACGATCATTAAAAAATCCTTTAAAAGATATCAGTCCCTTGTGGAAAAATTTGAAGTTTCCGTCCGAACTCTGATTCAAGATTCTTTCTTTACTTAATACTGGGATCATCATTTCCTTTTAACTGTTTTCGACCTTCACATGGCAATTGCTGTTTAGTTGCTACCGGACAATAACGCAATGGAAGGGGAGGTTTGGCTAGCCATAAAACCGGTTTAACCCACCATTTCTTATGAAATGCCTGTACCAAGTCAGGACCATTGCGGTCGACAATTTTGCCAGTGGTTTCCACCTGATTTGTCTATTTGTCTCACGGACTTCGGCTTTTGACCACTCTGTTCGGTAATTTTGTTATTAACCCCATTTGCATATGTTGACCGAAAATTTTAATGCCATTTCGGCGTTTTAAGTCTCCGTAACAAAACATATTATAAACCAATAGTTAACCGTTATTTAAGTGAAAGATTCATAAGAGCGGACATGAATTTGTTAAAAGCCTTAAATTGAGTTATATAATAAATATTTTATTTTCACGCTCACGGCACTTCTTACTAAAAATACAGTGGTTTTATTGTGACTTAATTAGTGAAAGCTTTGTATCGAGTTTCTTAAGATATTAAAGAATTTTTATGTTCGGTTAGCTTCCTGAACAAGCTATTTTCTTACATATTAAAACTCTATGCAATTTGATAATGTACGAGTGATCGATTTATCTTACACTGCTTTGAAGTAATTAAATTTATATCGCAAGGAAAAGGCAACGGTAACTCTCCCCTTTTCGATAAAATTGCATGATTAAAAAAATCTTCATTTTTAAAAAATCGTTGATGTAAAGTACGAAATACAATTCTTTTCCAAAATCCAAGCAAGAATGGCCCTTTATCATCCTTATTAAAAACAAATTAAATTACTTAATGTCAGAATTTTCTGACTTGCTTAAGGTACAAAAACATGCTGAATATACATTTGTTTCCCAACTTTGCGTTGTATGTTGTAAAACATAATAATAACCAATTCAGAAGATAATTTGGCAACATCGAAAAAAAAATACACTTAATTCTGATAGACTCTCAAAAACTCATCAATTTTTAATAAGAGAGACAAATCATCAATCATCAATAGCAATATTCTGACGAAATATTAAACAATCATTTCTTGCAACTTCTTTAATTGATTTACTTACCTATAAAATTCACTAGTTAAAAAAAGTTCTTGTTCACAAGATATATCAGGAACCTACTGACTTTTTGTCATTCATGTGTGCATTTCAATATCAACAAATCAAGGGATATGAAGTAAGTGTACAGTGGACAAAATACCTATAAATGGTAAGATTAAGCTAATGGAACAGCGCTTCCATTGTTGTTCTTCATGTTGAAGTCACCATGAGGCCTTCAACAAAGAGCAACACTCCTACCTCATAGTCAGTACGGCCCCTAGCACCAATTTGAGCGGAATTCACTTGCTAAATGTTGAATAACGCTACATCCATGTATCATTGAAGATCTTATTGTGGCTTCGAGTTGTTATTACTTCCCTTTGGGTCGTTGTCTCTTTGACACATTCCCTGTTTCCCTTCTTTTTTCTATCTACTGTTTCATATCTTTTTTGTCGTGGATGTCGGGTCGTCAACAAGCATAACATATCGGGCAAAGTACTCTTTTAAACACTGTCATCTGTTGCCCGACAAAGTACCAATAGACAGTACAAGACAGTACAACATATAAACGATCACGGGAAACTCATCGAGTTGATTGTAAAAAACTTGGCAAGTAAAATCGGTACATGTTTGCATTATATTTACAGATGGCCTGAAAAAAAGTTTGATTTTTAAAAAAACAAGAAAGCCAAATATTGAAGTTTGGTAGTGCATTCATATGAGAAGTTCTCTTTAGAGTACATGTACATTGGACAAAATCCTCATAATTACATGGTAAAATTAAGCAAATGGAACAACGCATCCATTGTTGTTCTTTATCTTGAAGTCACCACGACGCCTTCAACAAAGACAAACACTCTTACCTCATAGAAAATTCAAGACGGCCCCTATGACCGATTTGAGCGGAAATCACTTGCTAAATGTTGAACAACGCTACAGTCATGTATCCACTGTTTCACATCCTTTTTTAATGGATGCGGGGTCGTCAGCAAGCATAAAATAGCGGGCAAATAACTGTTCCTTATAATCTATTGATATTGGTTGCTACGTTCTGTTTGTACTGATATTGCTGAATTCCACACGAAATATAAGTTTGAAGAGTTGAAGCTTTTTGTCCGTCCTTCCGCTCGGCAAGGTTTTGAGCCAAATACATTTTATTTCGAACTGAAACAGCAAAAATAATTTTAATGACAAACTGACAGAATTCCAAATTATTTCGTTTTGTAAAGTTTAAATTAAGATTTAAACATTAGAAATACGTGATCTCCCCGCATGATCCAAAGTTGTTCTTCGACATTGTTCTAGATTTGTTTGACTGATAATTTCCCTAGGTATGAATGAATAATTAACAGGAAGGATGCGTCCAGGAGTGAACGAAAAATGAAAACGAAGTTCTTATTACAAATGTCTGCTTTTTGTTATGAATAGCTGTGTATGAAGTTGTAAAGGAAATGACACTGTCATCTCAAACACATTATGAAAAGATTGAGTAGAAACGCTTTTCGAACTGCGGAAATGTTTATTACAACATATTCGCATGTTTATGTAGAATAAAGTGCCTTATATTTAATTTTATATATTTTTGTTTAAAAAAAGAACAAAAGAAACATTTTATTTATATTGATTTTTATTTCCTTCTTTTCCAATAAAACAGTTGATTAATTAACACTAAAGAAACGATAGGCAAAATTTTCAATATACACCCCTGCTTCCTCTATTCGGTTGCAGAAGTTATGATTTGCTAATGAATACTTAAATCTTTATTCAGATAAAAAAATCTTGAAAAGACTTTTGACCTTAAGCTTGTCCTTAACCAACTGATCCAAATTCAGTATTTGTCTTCCTTAATCAAAGCTCTCATCAGTGTACGTTTCATTCAAATCCAAAAAGGTATTTTAAAATAAAGTCCTAGAAAGAAACTTCCAGCGAAAAAATTTATTTTCAGTCTGTACATAGGACATTAAACTTAATACTTGCTGACTCTCAAATCAACAGGTGTCTTCCTTACTTCTGAAACTTTCATCTATATAGGATTTATTGAAAATCATAAGGCATTCTATAGTTATGCTCATTATAAAGCACCCCAAAATAGAACCAAACAACAATAATATATATAAAGTTAGAAAACAAAACATTGTAAGGAAACTTGGCAAGTAAAATAACGGAACGTAGGCATAATATTCCCAGATAGCCAGAATACCAATTAATAGAACAATCATAGAACAGAGATCAACATTGAAACCTAAGGGAAGAGCATTTATTTGCTATCTCATCTTAACCTACTGGAGCAAATTGAACAAAACTTTACAGGAAGATTTATGGAAGGTCCTTCAAATAGATTGCCGAAAATTTTCCGGTCCGCCAAAACACGACCGCCAGTGCAGAACATCGTTTAACATTGGAATTTAGGGGGAAAAGCATTTATGTGCTATCTTTTAAAGTTATTGAGGTAAATTGAACCAAACTTTACAGGATTGATGTCTGGAAGGTCCCTCATGTAGATTGCCGAAACTTTCCGATCAGCTCAAACGATGGCCGCTAGTGCAGAACATAGTTTAACATGGGACCCTTTTGGAAAAGCATATACTTACTGTCTCCTCTGAAACTACTGAAGCAAATTGAACCGAACTTTACAGGAATGATTTATGGAATGTCCTTTATATAGATTGCCAAAATCTTTCGGATCCCCTAAAAAAACATGGCCACCAGTGCAGAACATAGTTTAGCATGGGCCCCTTTGAGAAAAACATATATTTGCTATCTCCTCTGAAGCTACTGAAGCAAATTGAACCAAACTTTACAAGAATACTGTATGGAAGGTCCTTCACGTAGATTGACGAAAATTTTCCGATCTTCCAAAATACATTGCCGCTAGAACAAAGCATAGTAGGGAAAAACTTATATGTGCTATCCTCTTCTGAAGGTACTAATTCAAACTGAATCAACCTTTACAGGAATTTTGTCCTTTACGCAGATTTTAGAAGTTTTTCCAATCCGCAAACAAACATGACTGCGAGGGCAGGACATAGTTTACATAGGACCATATGGGAAAACATATATTGGAAATCTCCTCTGAAGCAACTGAAGTTAATTGAACTAATTTATACAGGATAGATTTATGGATGGTCCCTTACTAAGATTTCTAACATTTGTATGATCTGCCAAAAAATGTGGGCGCCATTTTGTTTTGAAAGCATCACTCCATTGGTTCACTTGAAGAATGCAAAGTTGCTTCAAAGGCATTTTAACCAGGTGAGCAATACAGGCCACTGAGCCTCTCGTATTAAAAAAAAAACAGAATAATAATTTATATTGAAAATTCTCCCATGAAGAAAGAAATAGGAAAAGAGAATTTACACCTAATCTTGTCAGGAAAACAACCCAGGACGACAGAATTCCTTTGGGCGTTTGAATGAAATTCTATAAGTTAAGTTGATATGTACATGTTGCGTAAAAGTATTTAATACTTCATCTTCACTGCCGGAAGAAAGATTGAAAAGCAATTATTTCCTTTGCAGGATATACTAGAAAACGAATTAATTAAGCTGGACAGAATGTTTATAGCCTCCATGATAAAAGACATTATCCAGGTTAGTGAGACACCATTTCATTTATAACATATATAATGGCTTTGTGACTCACGCACTTTAATTATTCTTAATGTACAAACAATATGCCAGGAAATAGATTAAAGATTTATAGTGTTTCTTTTAACTAAATTTTAATCGGATTTTGTCTGTTGCAGACTAGGTTGCTGCACTTAAACATAGTTGAAATCTGCAAAGAACCATTCGAATTATTCGATTTAGAATCTTGCAGACGAAATAATTTAATGCTTAACGAAGTAATAAAGTGCTCGAGTGTCATCGTGTCAACAGTATTGAAAAAACAGGTCACGACAATAATGAAAGCTAAACAATTCTTAAACAGGGTATTTAAGATGCCCAAATACTCAGTTTTTAATATATTTTTATGGTTTTATTTTAGATACGTTTTGACGATCTCTCATTTTACATTATTATTATAATACAAATTAAATTTTCAAAATCTGTCTCTCTTAAATGAAGAGGTTACGTTTGTGTCAAAATAAGGCCATAATCGCATTGATAATTGCTTAGACCTACTATACGTTTCCTTATGCTCTGACATTGATGTGTACAATTTCCTAGTAGTTCGAATACCCAAAGTTTAAGAATTGGTCAGAAACTTTCAGTTTGATGCAATTACAAGTAAATTAAACAAACGAATTTGAGAGATGTTAAGATATGGTTTTAACATTTTCCAAAGACACAATATTTGGAATCGGTTACATTTGTTCCTATGTTATTCGAAGTTTAAACCGCTTAATCAAATAACTGTCCTCTTATTTAGTGTTTGACCGAGTCTTTGTGTTAGTATTATTGTAGAATTGCTTTTGCTATGCAGGGAATGATCTTCTTACACAACAGTGAGCTAATGTTTCATGGAAATTTGAAATCGTCAAACTGTGTGGTAACCAGTCGATGGAACGTGCAGGTAGCAGATTTTGGACTTCTTGAATTCAGACGAGCTACCTACAAAAAAGAAGATGAGCATGCTTATTATAGAAGTGTGTATCGTAACTTTATTATATGTTATTGTTGAAATGTATTATTTCCTTAGACCGTAGAAATATTGCGCAGAATTTTAGTCAAAAATTACTATATTATTTTATGTTTCGTTCACCAAAAGATAGGCACACATATTGTTGAACAAAACTGATTGTCGAAGACGGTAGGAACACCAAATACTTCATTCGAAAAAGAACTAAATTTTTTGCATACTTTTTGTATTATTTTTATTTTTTTCGGTGTAAAGTTATTTTTTACCACATGGTAAACGTCTCAATTTGAAGACTATTAGCTTAGAGTGTATAGTCACCAACCCATCAATCAAAATTGAATTTACAGTAACTTCGGTATTTAGTTATCAGTACTTTTGTGCTATACCAAAAACCAATTGTAAAGTAGCAACATATAATTGTTTTAAAATTTAGTTAAAACCTCTGAAGTATCCCTAAGTCCTTAGTTGATTTTTTTTCTTTAAGTTATTTGTTCTCTATGAGCTTTTTCACATGTGTACAATTTTCTATTCATTTACAAATAATTTTAATACCGAATTTACTGTGAATTTAGTTTCTGCATATGATCATTTTGACAACTTATGTCTCTTTAGGGAACAAATATTCATTATGAATCAAAGAACTAACGCTAAATATTTATGGATTTAGGCGGGTGTTTTATAAGAAGAGATGCTTACTCTTCTGGTGCACCTGCTCTCGTGGTTTTATGGTTTTTATTGTGTTCGTGTTGTTATTTTTGTGTATGTGTGTGTTTTCATTTTCTTTTCTGTGCCGTGTTCATGTTGTGTCTTTGTTTCTTTGTTTTCCGACGTTGCCATTTTCCTTAGATTGTTCATTTTAGACTGACGATTCGGTTTCACTTACTTTAGTATATAAAAGATAAAGAAGTAAGTGAGTACCGAACCGTCAATCCAAAAGCGAACAATCCAAGGACAACGGCAACACCAGAAACAAAAAAGGGGGGAAAACAGAGACAAAACATGAAAAAAGAAACTTACTGCTGCATTTTTGTACTAAAAAATTTGTTGACTTTTTTAATTTTCATTATATTTTTTTTTACTTTCAGATCTGTTTTGGACAGCTCCAGAGATTCTCAGAAATCCTAAAATTCTTGGTTCTCAAAAGGGGGATGTATATTCATTTGGGATAATTTTATATGAAATATTCAGTCGAATGGGAGTTTTCTGTTACTGCAACATGGAACCAAAAGGTGAGTAGAAAATGAATCTGTACGAAACATGTCAAAACGAGTCAATGAAAGCTACGTCGTACATAAATCCATCTCGTTACTTATACATGTATGTCAGTCTTCACAATATTTCGAGAACCACACCGTAAATCAACCAACATATGAATAAATATATGTATTAAAGTATTATATGAAAAAATCTAAAAATGATTTTAATATAATGAGCTCAATTCATGTGAACATGTGTTAAAATCATAATGTATTTTGTTTATCAGATATTGTAACAAATTTAAGCAGCCGAATGAGAACTGAACCATTCCGTCCAGATACCAAATATTTAATGTGTGACGAATATGTGGTCGAATGTATGAAAGAATGCTGGGACGAAAATGTTGATTATAGACCAGATTTCAGAACCATTGCTAAGAAACTACACCAAATGAGAAAAGGCCTGTAAGAAATAAATTATTTCTATTATTAACCACATGCAGTTCCTAAGATAAAATATTGCAATATGCATCTGTTTAATTTTAAAAACACTAGGATGATTGTTAAAGCAAAGTTTTATGACATAATGCCGAAGAAATGCGGAATTATTTGAATGTGAGTTAATGCTTTCTGAAAAAATATCTATTGTGACATGACACAAGGAAAGTCGAAAGCATGACAAGAGAAAAAAATTAGATTAACGTTAGTTCATTATAGTATAGCTGTGATATATATAAGAGAAATAAAGAGGAATAAGATCAATGCTGCACTCTATGTAAAGAGGCACATATGACTTTAAATCGAAATTTCAATGTTATTTATGTTTTTGTTTGGTCAAAAAACAAATATAAATCTACCGGAAACAACGGCAGTAGAATACCGAAGAATTTACAAAAATCGAAGTCCTAAGACATGGCCATAACGAGAACACAGAAAACAGTGACGTTAGACACAGAACACAATGACGTTAGACAGATACAAAGCACAGAAATAGAAATTGCAACATTCAAAACAAAGGCACTAACAGTGTGAAATCCAGTGAAACTGAGAGTGACATCAGGTGCTCCGGAAGGGTAAGCATGTCCTGCTCTGTTAACAATACCCGTTACACTGTGAGTGAGTCAATAAAGGAAAATGTCAAAATCAATATTCAAATCCGGGAAGACGTCAATCTAGCTGAAAATGTCCACTTTCAATTTGGATACTGACACGTCATATCTTTCAATAATGTAATTGTGACGGCCATAGAATTTCTTGAGGGATGAAATTATCATAGGTTGAACAAATACCTGACTGAGCAGCTTTCGGGACAGTGTTTTTGTTCTATTCAAAAAATCGCTGTACAAACTGCACGCTCGACAGTAACGAATCAACTGTGAAATATACACTGCATAAGCTGGAGAGGTATATTGCTGCTAAGAAAGCGAAAGTTCACAATTGGGAAATTAAAATTATCACAATTGTCATATAGCTTAGATTTCAAACGTCCATCTTCGTCAATATATTATAAAAGATATAGGTACGAAGCTGAAATACGTGTATCAGTTGTTTCTTTAATTTCAAGCTCATTGGGATAGCTGTGATGTAAATACTCCTTAAATTTAGGATTATTAAGAGAAAGTACATCGTCTATGTAGCGGAAGCTGAAATTAAAGACTTGGCTAAATGGTTTTGTGTAATCTTTGTGTAAGCCCTTGTAAAAACTTGGCCCCGTACGAGTAAAGAAAAAGGTCAGCTAAAAGCGGCGCACAGTTGGTTCCGATAGGAATCCCTATATTGTCTGTTGGAAAACATGACCTCTGGAACTGTTTTTATTTAACAATAAATTGGAAAACAAATTTAAGAGAAAAAACATGGCATCCAGATATTGCAGCAAAAAAATCCAACGGAAAACTATTTAATACGATCGATACAAAAAAGTATTTTATACAATTTTGTTTAAAACTAAGTATTGTCGCCTCGTACATAGCTGTCTCCTCAACGGCTTTTACAATCTAATTTAGAATTATTTGTTTGTTATCATTCCACATTTATACATGTTTTCCTTATTTTTCTTCATTTGTTTGGATTTGATCTGCACTGAAGAGAAATAAGTTGTCGAAATAGTCATCTGGTCATCTGCAGTAACTTTTACAATATCCTTGGTTTTTGCTGACATGTTTAAAATAATTATTTGGCTACACATGATTCGGTCCTTGAATGACGCGCGTCATACTGCCAATAGATTGTCATCAAAGCATCCTCTTTTTAAAGCTTAGTTATGCAATGTTTTAATTGTTTACATAATATCAAACCTTGTATGTATATACGCACATTGTATGCCGTTTCACATTGTGTACTACAAACCTAATTGCTTCAAAATGAGTAAGGCAAAATAAAAAAAATACATTAGCTTCTCAGGCACCTACCTCATCTCTTTTCTGAGAGCTAATTTTCCTTTTTTATTTAAGTTTCAAATAAAAAAAAACAAAATCACCTGCCTCATTACTTTTGGGGCATTTCAGCAATGTAAAAAGATGCCTCATCATGTTTTTGAACCAATAAAAATAAAAATCTTCTGCCTCCCTGCTTCATCATTTTTTCTGAAAAAATGGCCTGAGAATCTAATCATTATTTTTGTATGGCCTAAATATAACGTATATATTTGATTTAAGAAACAAATAGTATATCATAACCTGTTAGCTCTCTTTTATAACGCATAGCTATAAAATAACTGATAATTTTTAAAGGTAAAAAATACAGACGGTCCATCTAAACGGTGGTCACAACTCCAATAGAAAACTTTGAAAAATAACATTGAAACCTAACTGACAATAATAATTAAAACTTAAAAATCAATACTGAATCAAAATTAATTACATAACATTGAAAATTCTTTCTGTAGGAAAAGAAACATTTTTGATAATATGATGGCGATGATGGAGGCCTATCAGGATAATTTAGAAAATCTTGTTGAAGAAAGAACGGAACAGTTGAGAGAAGAAAAGAAAAAGACAGAGACATTGCTTCATCGTATGCTGCCAACGTAAGTTACAAAGCTTTGGTTTGTATTGACTACCTGCACGAAATACTGTATCAAACTAGACAACTTTATTTTTCTTAGATATTGTGTACTTGTACATGAGATTATATCTCATGTGTACGCTTTGTTCATTTAATATTATATAAATTTATGTAAATTCTAAAACCTAAGGTTTAACTTTTTCTGTCGCAATTTTGTACTAAGCTATATTTGATATTACTGATTATTCGGATTTCGTTTGGTTTTATGAATTTTAAACACTTTTTGAAAAGATTAATATCCTATGTTTAGGTTCTAGTGCTGCTGATGAGGAATAAATTTCCGAAATGGCCATACAGCTTATTAAAATTATTGCAGTTGGAGTTTTTAACATATATGTTGTAGTCTCATGTTCATTTACTATATATCCTTTAGATAGTAAAGATACGTTGACATGAAAGATAGTTTTAGATGTTTTGCTCCATATCCGTCCATTTATATGTTTGAGTTTTGTAATGCAAACACTACATTTGATTTTAAAATGCACTGAAAGATGTATTTTTAGTGATTACAGAACATCATAAATGTAAATTCAGCGTTTTATTTTAAGACGTTTTTGTTTCTCATGAATATAGGTCACTGTTGAGCATGTATCACATGTTACCGTAATTGAATTCTGGAGATATTTTCTACATTGTAGCCCTTCGTTAAATGTATAAATTTAATTTTGAAATAAAATTGATTGATAAAATAGTTTTAGGAAAAGAAAATTAGTAAAAGTTTTAGATTTGTCATTTAAGGTATAAACTTTAAGCCCCTCTTACACTAGACGAACGAACGACGAACGTATAAAAATAAATTATATCCGTTCGTCTCCGTTCATATACGTTTGTCGTCCGTTCTTTATCCGGTGAATACGATACAAGTACGGTGATGTCCGTTTTGTACGGTGAACAATTTTGAACATGTTCAAAACTTGGAACGGACATATACCGCACAAAATTTCCGGTGAATGTACGGTAGGTTTACGTTTTGTTCGGTTGTCAAGCGTTGTATGTACGTCATTCATTCGGTACTTGTCCGTCTTGAATCTGTTCATGTACGGTAGATTAAATTGGTGAAACGGACATTCACCGAAGAAATAACGGATAAACCGTTCGAGTTCCGGACTTACAGCGAAAAAAAACGGACGAGCACCGAATAAAATGAATTTTTAAAAATATATGTTGTGCAACTGCCAAAATTAACATGTAATGAAAAAATAAGAATCGTCAAAATAGGCCACAATTAAAAGATTATAAGCACAAAATATAGAATATTAAAAAAAACAGCTAAGAACAGAATGAAATGCCCGTATTTTCGACCTTATGGCTTCACATATGAGGCAACCGGAAGGAAGTCCTACCATGACGAGAGAAACTTGAACCACTGAAGAAAAGCAGAATTTATCTGGTCGCCCCCTAGTTGGATGACATTAGGCCGATAATTTGAGCCATACTTTATGTTCCTTTCTTCTGTTTTTAGCCATTCTTTTAGTATTTTCTTCTTTGCATGTTTTGTCCTTTTTCACCCTTTAAAATGTGGCCTACTTTTATCATTTTTATTTTGCTTAGAACGAATTTACATCGTTTGCTTATTATGTGATCATCTAAATAGAAGGAGCTATACCCTTTTAAAGTTGCTTCTTTAATTAAGTAATTGCAAGACTTGTGCAGTGTTTGTTTATTTGTATTTATATTGCAACATTTTTCTAAAATATACCCAAAACATCAAAAGTAAAACATTGTCCGTTTTCTCGTCGTTTAAGAGCATCCGCTACTCTAAAGACTGTATCAACTTTAATCCAATCTTGGTCTTGAGTATCTTCACTGGAATTTTCGCCTTAGGTCGTTAGTGAAGAAGATTATCTGTGACCCGACAGTTCTTTTCTTATGTCCTCCTCTTGCTTTTCTATTCGGTGACATTTTGGGAAAATGAATTTAATTGGTCAAGCGCCGTAATGATTATTTGTGTAAAATAAGTTGTAGAGCTGTCAAAAGACACAAATTCAATACAGTAAAGGTAACAGGAAACACACTTACCATCGCCAAAAATTACAATCACATGCTACAATCTACTAGGGAACTGCACAAGAAAAACAATAAAAAGACAAAAGACAAA
>MJUU01001681.1:111561-123335 GCA_002080025.1 Modiolus philippinarum
TTTAGAAAATTCGGTTTACCCATTTTACGGTAACAGTTGTTGTTACACATACAGACTATTAATAAATATACAATAAACACAGAAGTCTTATAGCAGGAAATAAATAGATAGGTTTCCCCACACAAAATAGTATATTTGTGGTATTTAAACAGACTCTAATGTTGCAATAAGATGAATAATAATAGCTGGTTTAAGTCTACACAAAGCGATTGCATTATATTACGGAAGCTCTATGAAAAGTTTTAAAAAATATCAAACCTAGATAAAATTACTTTTCATTGCTACGATATACAATATACATGTATTTAATGTAATATGTACACAAAAACTTGTTTTTGCGAAGGTATTCGTTTGCTTATGTATTCCATATCAAAATATCTTTCGTGTCAAAACTGGTCTAATTAAGGTTAAATATTATTATAATTATTATACTTTTATAACTGATTAGTTATTCGGCTTGTTATATACTATTTCAATTGTAGTTAAGTTTGATAACTAAACCGGTGAGATGTAACTGAAAAGTTATAACATGGTAGGAAAGGTGCTAAATTTACTTACTTGTGTCTTATCGTGTTCAACAGTTCATTTCAATGCATTTACAATTAGCTACAGGTCGCTTTCAGGTAAAAATGCATTCATTGGAATATAGAAATAATTTTATATCTCCAATAGATTTTTACAGTTTTCAAACCAATCCAAGAAACCAAAAACCAAACCAAAATAAATAAAGAGTTTTAAAAGTCAATGCATACGTCTTTGCATCTTTTAAGGATTTAATAGTTTCTTATCAAATTGGTACCAGTTTTAATGTTGTTTTTTATTGAATTGAGAAGACATTACTCACAAAGTTTCATTTTTCAAGTGAAGGCCTTCATGTTTCCATGTAAATGTGATAATAACTAAGTACCGAAGTTACTGGAATGTAAATGTGATAAAAGTGTTAATCCTTGCACTAAATGTCTGTTTAATGTCATAAAAGAACTAAGTCGTTGGAAGCATTTTAGGCGAAATTTAACTGAACATTGCTAAAAGATTTACCTTAAATTGTGCTTAATGTGTTGAATAAATAATTTATCATATAATGAATCAATTTAAAGCCCGATTCTGTAATTTTAATGGACATCACAGTACAATCCCTTCAAAGTTATGTAAGCTGACTTAGAAGGGATTTGTTTAATGTTTTTCTCCTTTTTATGATTTGACTGGTCGACAGCAGGATATTTGTGTGGTTTTCATGTATGAATAATGGTTTACGATCTCAACTTTATTATATGAATAGTTGTATTAATTGATAAAGGAGTTTTTGTTTCTTTATTTAGTTCGCAGATTAATTTTTGTGCCTTTTGTTGTAGAAATGTTCAGTTTTTTTAACAACTTTGAATTTGTGTTCTTTTAAATGCCTAGATTGATCTGCACTAAAGAGATATACATTTGTAAGTTGTCGAAATGGTCATTTGCAGAAAATAAATTTACAGTGAGTTTTGTGTTTAGTTAATGATACCAGGCCCTACTATGGAAGATTCGTTCACTAGCTTTAGATTCTACATAAATAATAACCATACTGATATAAAGGTTGCATCCATATTTATATAAGTTGAACATAGATTAATGATGACGTTGAAAAGAGTTTACTGTGTATCCGTATTAGAAAACTCTTGCGTTTTTATCTCTACTTATTTTTTTCTAAGATATAGTAAATTGACTGATCATTTACTTTTTGTCTTGAATTTTGTCAGTAAATTTTCTAGTTTCAAATTAATGAAATTTCTAATCTGACACTACATCTCAACAAATATATTTTCAGCAGGTACAAATTACACCTTTCATCATTTCAACGAGATTTGAATATTGCCATAATCACATATTTCAGATTACAAAAGCTTTATAATGTTCCTTTAAATATACATTGTTTAGAAAATTTGGCGCAATTAAAACATGTGTATATATTTTTACGAATTCAGACTTTCACTTATTTTCACGTACTCTGACTTTAATATACATATCTTTAAATTATCATGATTAAGGCAGTGAACTGTATATACTTTTACTTGTAAAAAAACATTCATTTGTGTATACTGTCACGTGATTAAGACATTAAACCGCATATATTGGCACATGATTTAACCTTCATCTGTGTATACTTTCACGTGATCAAACATTGAATTTGTATATTGTCAATTGATTAAGCTAATTAACTGTATATACTGGTACATAATTAAGACTGTAGATATACTGTCATATAATAAAACATTCAATTGTATTTGACGTGATTTAAAATGTCTGTGATATCTTTTGTCAAATATTTATTGTTTATCATTTGTCATCATCTGTTATTTTACACAATGTTTCTCTTGAATTTCAAATCAAAATAAACGAATGTTGAATATATTTGCTTTTTGTCGCCCTTTCAAATACTATATATCAGTTATTTAATGGAGGGTTTCAATTATGTTCCCTGCTTCGCTAAACCTTATTACTTCGGTTGGTTGATCTTATTTATCCCAAAGAAAAGCAAAATACGAAAACTGGGGAATTTAGAAAAGAACTATTGGAAATATTTATATTAATTCACATTTTATAAACATAATGATGCTGATGTAAAAGTGTCAACTTATTTTTGGTGGTCAGTTTCCTTATTATCTCACATGGTTAATGCAAGGATAAACTTTTGCCATCACTTTGCATGCGTCTCCGGTCAGATGTAAACTTTTCATTCAAACTTTTCTCGTTTGAAACTTCTTTGGAACAAATCTTGATTACAATGGTCCTTTGGTGGCCCCCTACAAAAACTTGTTATACAGGTTTGCACCTCATCCAAGATTTCCCACCGTTGGTAACATAGTTAAACATTGGGCCCTATGGAGACACTCTCCGAGATATCCTCTGCAACTACAAAGCTAATACAGTACTTGATACACGATTAAGTAATTTCTGTATCATTTATTGTGGTTATTATTGTGTGCGATCACCGTGTGAATCGTGTGCGTATGGTTTGGAATGTTGAACGTTTCCATCGCTGTGTTGAAGTATTGATTTTTTGGTATAGTAAAAGAACTTTGTCCGGTAACAACTACGACTCAAAAGTCCAACATTGGTGTTTAATTACTACTGGACACTGCATGTAATGCATAATACAATGGATCGACGAGCCATAAACCGATTTTAACCTGAAATTTCTTTCAAAATGCCTATACCAATGCAAGATTTGCATTTTCCCCGTTGTTTGGCTCCTGCTCTGTTGTTTTACCTATTGAGTTTTGTCTCCTAACAAATCTGTTAGGTAATTTTGTTATTACCTTTCTTCAAGAGATTCCACGATTTCAACAAAGATGAAAATGTGATTGTCTTCTGCTAGGAATATACTCATAGCTGCATGTTGCAGGAATATACTCATAGTTGCATATTGCCAACAGTTATCACAACATTGGTACTACAATACCGAAGGAACAAAGTACACGATTACATAAATCAAAGTCCAGACACAAGGCAAAAGCAAGAACATCGGAAGACGGAAGACCAAAGACACTACACCTAAAACACCCAAACACGCTACAAATACATCCTTCAAAACTAAATTACTAACAGTGCGAACTCTAAAAAATACAGAGTGACACCATTTGCACCGGAAGGGTAAGTATGTCCTTCTCTGTATACAACACCCGTCACACTGGTAGTGGGTCAATCCAGGGTAAAGTCAGAATCGGTAATTTCATATATGGGAAGACGCGATTCTAGCTGAAAATGCACGTTTTCATCAGTGACATCGAAATTAAAAATCTTTTTATGATAACGTTGTGGCAGCCATAGACTTTGGGAAGGGACGAAAGTAGCAGTGGATGAACATATCATCAGAGTATCATCAAATGGTTTACTATAAAGATTGACATGCACAAATCATGTGTTTTTCGTGGGTGAATTAGTTAGACGAAAACTTTACGAGGTATTCGTCTGTTAAAAAGAACCACCGAATCGTTACTGTTAATCGTTGCAGTAACTGTCTCGTTTCCCTAACATACAAAAGATTTATATTCTAAAGTCGGCAACGCCGAATGGAAATTAATATAAGAAAGATAACAGGAAACACCTACAATGGCCGTAAACCACAATCACATGCCACAATCCACCAGGGAACCGCACGAGAAAAACAATAAAATGACAAAAGACAAACATGGACAACGATAGGAACTCGGGATAGCCGGACTTGGTACCGGCACTAGCAAGAGCTAGCGGTAGGGTTAAACCGGTTTATGGGTACCCAAACCTCCCCTTTCTCTATCCCGTTTCCCTATAGTATAATAAAACATACAAATAAAACCCAATACAGGTAGACTACTAACTCCAAGACTACAATCTTGAGAAGGAAAGAAAAAGACAAAACGTAATTTAGAAAGATGGGTCGAGGAGTGCTCGCCGCTAAACTGCCGGCTAGCTCAAGGAGCCTAGTCTGCTGGTAAAACACTGTCGCACTACGGAATAAAGATCAAACTCAAAACTCCCCGAAGGGTTTGGTAAAGAATTATCATAGATTTCAGTAGACATCGACAGTATCAATGAGAGGCCAGTATACCTGTAATAACTTCAGGTCATTGGATCCCAAAGCCAATTTAACGGAATCCTGAAGAATTTCCTGTCAATATCCCCTATTACGTAAAAGAATGTAAGTTACGTCCCAGTTTTTCTGGATTTTTTATCAGTTTTTGACATTTTTTAAAAACATTTCCATAAAATCGAGGATGAGAAATGCCCTTAGTAATAAGCTGTTTGCGAGTCGCACCATATTTAGAAATCAAATCTTCATATCTTCTATAAAACTTCTTAAAGCTGTACGGTTCCATTCTGTAGTTTTTTCATAAAGTCCCGTTCGTAACAGAACAGAAAAAGATCTGCAATGGGAGGTGCACAGTTTGTACCCATGGGAATTCCAATGACCTGTCGATAAACGATGTTGCCAAACATCGAACAAAAATATTGTCCAGCAAAAAATTCAGTGCCTTAATCATGTCATCACAAGTCCAGGAACTATGATTATTGTAAATGATATTAGAGAAGAATCCTTGCTTTTTATTACAACAAATGAACTGTAGACCAGAAAATTTGAAAGACCATTTAATAAGTTGTCCCAATTTTGATTTGATCAATTTATGTGGAAGGGTTGTATAAAGTGTAGAAAAAGCATTACTGTCAAGAGACGAAACTGGTCTTTTTATTGATTGTAATTTATCTAAAACTTCAATGGAGTTTTGTACACTCCAAAAGTAATTCATACCAGAGTTTTGATAGGTTTTTTTCACAGTATTTGATAACTAACTCTTTAATACAGGTGAACGCACTGGTTAAATGGATGGATAAATTAGTTGTAGAACAGTTACTCGATGCAGAAATAAAACGATGTTTGTAGGGATCTTTGTGAAGCTTAGGAACCCAGTACATAGTAGCCAAGGTATTATCTTTGGGTGGAACTTGGAGCATTTTTGTATCGTTGAATTGCTGTTTGGTTAATGATTTTTCTTCAAAATTAGTACGTTTGAAAGTGTTAGACATTGATAATTCATTTTGTTGGACATCAATGTAGTATTTCTTTCAAATAATAGAAACGTTGTTAGAGGCTTTGTCAACTGGTACAAACACATATTTATTACTAAGATCTTTTAATTTTAACTTAATTCTGTTTACAGACAGCTTAGGCGGTGACTCTTTATAATTATCTTTATAAAAATTTATTCTATTGGTGACTTTGGTAATAATTTTATCTCTGAACATATTGAGTGCGTGTTTGTCTGCACTTTCTCGTTTGCACCATTTTATACAATATTTGGTAACTGCGTCTTTAATAATATCAAAACAAGATTGCCATTTAATTATCGAAGGTGGGCGATATTTAGGCCCCTTTCTAAAGAAATTCCTAACTTCTTTATCACCGATGATGTTCAAGTTCCCGGTTAATATATGTCCGCACGGGTCATAGCGATATGGTGATGTGGAACAATCTCAGCTGCTTGGGTAGTTCTCCTCAAAATTAGCATTACAGGTTATAGAAGAGTAATTGAAAAAATACTTCTAGTAGGCTTTTTGTAAGAGAAGGAAATGACAGGCATGTCTTGGTTGTCAAAATAAACGGGAACAAGTTTTTGAATGTCAGGGTCCCTAAAAATGCCTGCGATGTCGATCAGATCAATGCCTTTATTTATATATTTTATTTTCAAAAATTGTTTTACATGTTCATCAGGTTTGTCGATTCTCGGATAAAGCCGAGTCTTTAAGCATTCTTACATGTATTGTTGTTTTAAACCAAACTTATTCACATAAACAACCGTCACGACCAATGCTTAAAAAAGGCAATTACACATACATCTAAAGTAACAAAGCTTTGAAAGTTCAAGATCTCAATCTGTCAAATACTCACTGCAACTTTACAGTCGAATGTGGACGTTAAATGGTATATATATTTGTAATTGAAATTGATAACAATGTATATATTTCAACATCTATAGGCACGACGTGTGTGAGAGATACAACTGATATTTTAAATTTTCGACGCTTTTTTCGTTTCGGTTCATAAAAAACAATAAAGAGTGAGAATTAGTGTAAAGTTTTTATGCAAGTGTAAATATTCGTTGTAACTACATATGTATATATTATATACATTGCATAAAAATAACAATTTGAATACTATATATTTGCTATTTTATGAAATTTTGATATTTTCTCCTTGTAAAAGAACGCTTTCATTTCAGTCCTTCACTGCCAACGACAGACTTTGATGTAAACATTCCTCCTCACTAGATGTTAAACCTGTCGGCCATTCAATGCAAGTAACTTTGTTTCACATTTCGCGTAATACACTCGGCATACCCTGAAACTTGATGCCGTCTTTAATTATAACAATAACCATATTCTGTCTCCCCTCTCTGTATGCATGAATCCGGGTCATTTCCAGTTCGAAAAATTCCCCACGAACTTTCAAGAAATTTGTTTGAAACAATAAATAAAATTTTGCGGCTTCTCCCCCAAAAAATCTATTATATCATCGGCAATTAATCTACCAGCAATGAAATCTTTAGCATCTAGTGAAATACTAAGTCCATTTGATGATAACTTTCTGTAAATGGCCATGACAAAGTCTTTGTCTTGGTGGCTGTGTGAAATAAAAACATCAAACTGGAATTCCTCATCATTTATTAAGGGCTTGATTTTTCGTAGCTTTAGTCAGATCTTTATGAACAGATAATCAATTGTATATCGATAACGATGGTACATTAATGAAATTATGATAATAACAAGAATAACTGATATTAGCAATACTGCAAAAACTAACCAAAACTTTGACCCACAAAATTTTTCAAAAGAATCAATAACAAAATACCGAAGTAACTGATAATTTATTTTCTGCATATGCGCATTTCGACAACTCATGTCTCATCCTGCCTGAATCAGGCTGAATAGATTTCATTTGAATATAAGAACCAGCGTCAGTTAAACACCTCGATTTCATAAAATCAGAAATAACAGATTTGTTAGCCCATTTTTAAAAAATCAAGTTTCGACACATACAATGGAAAGGGTTACATTCTAGCCGTATTTGTATGTTTCGATATGTTTTAAGTTTAAGTTGTTCTGCCTCACCGATTTCCGTAATTTTATTAAAAGATAAATCAATTACAGACAAATTAGAAAATTTATCAATAAATGGCATTTTCTGTAAGGAATTATTCCAAAGAATCAGATGGCTCAAACTGAAGCGCTGAATAGAAAAAAAATCAGGTGGAAGATAACTTAAGTCGTTGTTGGAGAGGTCAATAACTTTTAATAGCTTATTGCTTTTGAAAAAGATACTATTGTTCTTATTTCTTCAGAATCCAATTCTAAGGTAGCTGTTTTTAGCTATGAAAGTTTCAAGTTTTGAAATATAGCCTAACATGCCTGGATTTTTCCATTCACAGCGCCATCCAGATATGTAAATTGATGTCAACTCGGGTAATCCATTAATATAACCTCTACACCCACAGATTGTAAAATACGAGAAATCAGCCATTCTCAAAGAGTTTCCTCCCATTATATTTAAATTTGGTAATGTGTACTCAGTTTTCATATTTGTAAAATAAAACTCTTCTAAAGTATTTGGAAAACCTAAGAGTAAAATTTATTGGAACTGCGTTAGGGTTTTTGCATTCCGAGGACCCGTCTACAGACCCAATCAAACTGAATTTTAAAACACGTATTTTAGGAAAAGTCTGGAGACCAAGCACCCAAGGTGTTTCACCATAGAGAGGGTTATTTGAAAGATCTAATAACTCAAAACAGACCGAATTTTCTGCAAATTCAATGAAATACCCGCTGTCGATATCCTGAATGAAATTGTTTGCTAGAACTAACTCTTTTAAACAAATCTCTGCAAAGTATTTCAAATTGTTTCCATTCAGAACAAATGCATTCTTGTAACTTAATCCTGTGATTTCTATCCGTGTCATGTTTCTCTTTTGGAAATAGTGAAAGATTTTAAATATATCGATACTCATATCATTAAGTGTTTTGATATCTAGCTGGATAGTTTTAAGATTAGTCAGAGGACAGAAGGCATCTCCCTCAATGTATGATGCCTGTAGTGAAACCTCTTCAATATTAGACTTTGTTAATGACTCGAATGATGAATTACAAACTACAAAGTCATAGCTAAAATACTCAGAAACATGTGCGTCGTTTATATCAATGTCTAGTTCCTTTAGGTTTGGTAATTTCTTCATATTTTTACTGAATTTAATTGTGTCAACAACATCCATAAGGAGGTGTTGTAGAGAAACAACCCTGGATATCTCTGATTCTTCCTCCATATACTTGGTCTAGTAAGGCTTAGAACGAACGTTTAAAGTTTGAAGCGATACCGGAAAAGAAAACGCTCCACTTTGAATCGATCCTTTATCTATCAAACTATTTTGCAGAGTCAAACTAGACAATTTTGACAATCCGTAAAAAGCTTCTTCTTCAATCCGTGTTATCTTATCACATGACAAATCCATAAACCTCAAATTACCTAGGTTTACAAATGTTCTCGATTTCAAAGAGGTTATCTGGTTGTGGTCCAAATATAATTGTTCTGTTTTGTTGTTAATAATATGTTTTGGCACCAATTGTAATCCCTGATGAGAACAATTCATAAGTAGTTTGTCCCAATCACTGTGACATACATGGTTCAACTGATTTATGTCAGTAAACAAAAGTGAATTAGACAATAACTTGAAAGTACAGTATTTTGTGCTTTTGTTTCTGATAAAATTATTTCTGGCATTGGATCAACTTCAAAAATCTCCAATCGTTTGTGTTTGTTTTCCTTTTGTTGCAACAAATTATTTAAGTCTTTTTTACAAACTAAATAATAAAAATATCGATGTATGCATATGCAATGTGGGGGGAGGCATTTTGTTAAATGTAACTGGAACATCATATATACATTATATTTTTATAAAAGTAGAAGTCTTAAAAGAAAATGTTTTACTTTGTTTGAGTCCATGCACTGAAAATATCGCAGGTAAATATAAGTCTTATACGTATAATTATGTTACATGGCATGGCCATACATGCCATATATATAGAATACATGTACCTTTAAATATATGTCAGAAATAACAATTGGTTCAGTTAACTGCAGGGGTTTGGCAGATCAGAAAAACGCTATGATATATTTACAAAATGTAAAGAAATGTATGACATAATTATATTGGTAGATACGCACTGTTCGGTTGAAAATGAAAAAAATGGTTACATGAATGGGGATATGAAGCAAGGTTCAGATCTTATTCCGGCAGAAGCAGAGGAGTAGCAATCTTATTTAAAAATTCTTTTGAATTTAAGATAAATCAAGAAATTATAGATGTACAGGGCAATTATATAATATTAGATATAACTATACAAGACTATAGGTTAACTTTAGGTGCCCTGTATGGTCCAAATGAGGACAAGCCAGACTTCTTTCAGAAATTGGAGGATCAAGTTACTCTTTTAGGCAATACATCTGTAATATTAGTTGGTGATTGGAATGTTGTCCAAGATTATGATACAGATACTGTAAATTATGTCTCAAAAAATAACCCTAAAGCATATTCAAAACTTGCTGAGATGAAAGAAAATCTTGATTTGGTTGATATTTGGAGATTAAATCATCCAAATACAAAACGTTATACCTGGAGGGGACCTAATAGAAAACAGGGGAAATTAGATTATTTCATGATCACATCTGACATTGAGTCATTTGTTGTGGCATCAGATATTGGAGTCAGTTATAGGTCTGACCATTCACCTATCAGTCTTAAAATTAAATTCATAGATCAAGCTAGAGGACCAGGTACTTGGAAATTTAATAATAGCTTGTTACATGACCTTGACTTTGTTAATAAAATCAAAGAAGTTATAAAAATTGCGGACTCAGAATATGAGTTAGACGCAACTATAGACTCAGACAATTTAGAGAAGGAATATTCTGTTGACAGCCATCTATTATGGGAGACTATTAAAATGAAAATGCGGGGATTGACAATATCATATAGTTCTTGGTTAAAAAAAGAAAATAATAAGTTAGAAAAAAAATTATTTGAAAAATTAACATCCCAACCAAGCAGCAGAAAATTCTACTAACTCAGAGGCATTATTAGAAGAAATCAACGAAGTTGAAAAGGAGATAAGAATTATTCGTGATAAAAGAATGAATGGTATTATTACTTGAGCTAAGACTAAATGGCAAGCAGAGGGTGAAAGAAGCTCTAGATACTTTTGTAATTTAGAGAAGAAACATTATGTGGAAAAAATAATTTCAAAACTAGTAGTAGATAATGAGCGAAATGTAACCGATTCTCAAGAAATTTTGACAGAACAAAGAAAATTTTATCAAACATTATATACTAGTTCAAATCCAAAATTAGAAAATGTACATGAAACTCTGTTTTTAAATAATGATAATTCATTCATAACAAAACCTTCAGAAGAGGAAGTGTGCTCCTGTGAAGGGAGAATTACCTTACAGGAATATCATAATGCTTTAAAAAATATGAAAAATTTCAAGTCCCCTAGTATAGATGGCTTTACAGCAGAATTTTATAATTTTTTTTGGAATGACATCAAATGATTTTTATTGAATAGTTTAAATGAAAGTTTGGAAAAGGATAAATTTTCAATAAGTCAGCGTCAAGGAATGATAGTATGCCTACCCAAGGAAGGTAAAGATAAATGTTTAATGAAAAACTGGCGACCTATCACACTCCTTGGAGTTGACGTAAAGTTAGCATCTACTTGTATAGAAAATAGACTTAAACCTTTATTACAAAATATTATAAGTCAAACTCAGAAAGGTTTTTTAAAGGGAAGATATATAGGTGAATGTATTAGAATTATTATGGATCTTATCGAAAAATCTGAGGAGGAAAAAATCCCTGGTCTTCTAGTGTTAATTGATTTTGAGAAAGCTTTTGATATGGTTGAATGGTCTTTTATTGAAAAAAACTCTTGAATTTTATGGATTTGGGCCATCACTGAAAGCATGGATACAGGCACTTTACTGTGATATTTCTAGTACAGTCACAAATAATGGCCACTTGTCACCCTTCTTCTCTTTGGAGAGAGGGGTGAGACAAGGGGACCCTTTATCTCCTTACTTATTTATTTTAGTCTTGGAGTTACTAAGTGCAGCACTTAAAAATTATCAGAATATAGGGGGTTTAAAAATTGATGGCTCCGAATAGCTGTTGAGCCAATATGCAGATGACTCTTCACTGACGTTAGATGATGAT
>MJUU01001682.1:0-13356 GCA_002080025.1 Modiolus philippinarum
ATGTTTCCCCATATTACGTAATGTAAAATTTAGAAGAAAAAAAAAACAATTTGTCACAACGTATTACAAAACTTTAAAAAAAAGGCAGTGGCTATTTAGCCGGTACCGGCAAAATAGTCTACAGGCTATTTGACTGGCGCCGGCAAAATAGCCTGTGGACTATTCAGTCGTCTCCGGTTAAATAGCCTATAAATTGCGTTCTTGCTATTTTGCCGGCAATGTTCTTATTATATAATGTCTAAATGTGTCATCAATAAAGTTGTAATCTTAGAATACATGAAAGCTATTTATATTTTTTTCACTTCTTTTAATTAAAATTGAGTTTCAATTCAACATAGATTAAAGAAATATAAAAATCGGTTAAAAAAAATTAAAGTTTTTCTTCACCTTAATAATAAGAACAATTCTTTTCGGGAAAATATATAGTAAAGAGACCAATTGTTATACACACTGAAAAAAAAAACCTTCAATGGACAAAATAACAAAGAGAAAGGAAGTGGTACATTTTATGCACTATTTGATAGTAACAGAAACAAAATGTATACTCATTTGGAAGTCTAAACTACTTTTATTTAAAAATATGAAAACAAACATTGCACTATGGAAAAAAAACAGTGCATCAAATCAGCCTTTCAATGAGGATTGAAGTAATGGTGAGCTGAATTTTGTTCATTCACGGTGGTTTTGCCAGGTTGGTAATCGACTTGGGTTCATACTGCTGTTTTTGTGTTCAGTCTTTTACAACTTTTATTCATTTCGGGATTAATGAAGAACAATTTCAAAAATATCCCATAGTTTTAAAGAGAAAAAATCAAAGGCACAATGTCGTACTTCCTTACATAGAAATGATTTTATCTTTCAAAATTTGCATTTCATCTTATTCATCTTATTCTTACTTGTTCATGATAGTGGTCTTGAAGTTAGAAGTAGAACTTTATTGGGTTGTATTCGTTTGTCTATTATACTATCGGGGAAACAGGATAGAGAAAGAGGAGGTTCGAGTACGTTCAAGATCTTTTCCCGTCTCTGATTTTATATTCTAACTTGGGTTGTGTTTGGAATTGTAGACATAATTTTACAAGATAACTTCGATTTCTGCTCTAGTGATAATTTAAGTTCATGTTTATCATGATATCAACTGCTGTATGCGTATTTTCATATGGTATATTTTATTGAAGTACTCACATATCTCATGTATTATAAATGATTTAAAAATGCCGACAAAATAGTCTACAAGCTATTTTGCCGTCGCCGGTCAAATAGCCTGTAGACTATTTTGCCGGTACCGGCTAAATAGCCACTGCGTTAAAAAAATTATGTGTGCTGTATCAATATTCTGTCCTAAAAAAAAAACAAGCCCCCCACCCCCCCTTTCAAGTTAAATAGTCTGTCCCTTTCAATTTTCATGCCATTTATTTTTTTGCACCTTTGTTTTGCATCAGAAGTTAGTTAAAGCCCAGTGGTTACAGGATCAGTATTGATGTTCATACACAAGGGTAACTGCAAATTTTCAGGCATACTTGTTTATTCATGCATTCACATTGTGCCCTCTGGTTACGAGTAATAAAGCTATGTTTTCTGAGTTGAGACACATAACTGAAGACCAAGATGTGGTTTAAATAGAATCCAATATGAAATTTGATTAATTTAGCTATAGTCAAATTGAAAAACGAGCCTGATATCAGTCTGATAGTCGTAACCCTTGATTTGTTTACAGCAGAGACGTCTCTGTTTACAGTCACATCCCAATGTACACAATACCCGTGAAAGCATTAGAAAGCGTCTTATTTATGTCAAATTGGTTATGAACATTACTTACTGGTATACATAATTGCATATGTGTTTAAAAAAATCATCAACAATTCACAAAGGGATAAAATATGCTACGGACAACAAGATTTAATGGATGGCGCCATATTGCGACTTCACTATTTTTACTCCGCGTGACCTTTGAACTCATCATTATTCAAAATGGCGGATCGGACTGTGAATTCGGGTATACAGTTACATGCCACAATCCACAAGGAAAGTTCACTAGAAAAAATCAAATGAAAAAAAAAAGACGTAAGTTTTTGTAAAATTTCAATTGGAAATGTACATTGTAAATTAAAAATGATTATTCCTTAAATTATATTTGAATTTTATTTTGATAATGAAGTATCCTTCTCATTCACAATTCTGATTTAGCCCTTTTATCCGACACGTTGGATTATTTGATCTCTATAAGCCTTTGAATATTGCATTTAAATAAATGAAATATTTGGAGAAATATTTGGCTTCTGTCTACAACTTGTCAAAATAACGATATGAAGAACTCGAATTAAGTCATTTCATAATCTTGTATTCGTTCTTGATTTTTTGACTTGGTTTATAACTTATATCTTGTCAAACCAATATTTGAAAAAATGCTGTAGAACTGACGCAATTTCATTTCCATCTGTTCAAAATTATCTTCGAATACATCCATGGTTAACTCATGCAGGGACCACCTATTGAGACCCCCGTCAGATTAAGTACTTACCGAAGTCTCTATCCTCCTTAATTATTTTGTAGGCCTCAGCTTGGCTTATTTCACAAATATACGGAAGTGAAAGTAAAGCATACTCTCGACTCCAAAGGTACTCAAAGACTGTAACAAATATATATATGTGCCAAAAATACAAATCAAGCACGTTACTGATATACATAATTCAATGAAATATGTAAAAATGTTTGAGAGGTGACCAAAAAGTGTAAATTTTCGCCTTATCCAATTGTCTTTTAGGGGCCATGGCAAAAGTTTCAACTAATCTGTAGACGACGTGATTTGTTGACATTCAAAAACAATTTGTCTTTTATGTAATAGAATATTACTATATTTCTAGTATTTCTTGACCATTTATTTACTTTATCAGTGTAATAAAATGATGGCATTTCTGTTGTGGAGATTTATTTTTGCGTAAGACGCTTGAAGAGCGTGTTTTCTAGATGTTGTCCCTGGTCTTCTATTGATAGATTGTACACATGAGTGAGTGTATAAGTTAATTCGCATGCAAAATCCATTCCTTGCTTTCTTTTTTTTTGCTTTCGCACAATGAAGAACGAACGCTGAAGTAGTTATTTGGTCTTGTCTGTGGCTTTTCTAATTAATGGACTCGCACATTCTGCTTGTTCAATCGGCTTAAGGCCTTTTCGAAAACTCACTTATCGGTTTCTGTTCTGTGTCCCCATATCAATTTCAGCTTTAGAGCGTTGCATGCATATCCGGGTATCTTATCTGTATAAGAAATTAACTTTCGAAAATAGACATTCGACTAACCCGTGAGCTCTTATTTTGAAAAGATAACAAAAATGGCTGTGCATTAAGTCTAGACGTTTTTTTCTTTTACTATTATATTGTTATGTTTGTAAATACATATCCATGTACGTAAAAACGTATATGATCACCGAATTTATTTTGGTTTGTGAACACATACCTCCATACGTATATAGCCTGGACTATATAATCACCGACTTTATTTTGTTTGTGAACACATACCTCTGTACGTATTTAGCCTAGACTATATGATCACCGACTTCATTTTGGTTGGTGAACACATACCTCCCTACGAGATAGCCTAGACTATATGATCACCGACTTTATTTGGTTTGTGAACACATACCTCTGTACGCTTTTAGCCTAGACTATATGATAACCGACTGTATTTTGGTTTGTGAACACATACCTCTGTACGTATATAGCCTTGACTATATGATCACTGACTTTATATTGGCTTGTAAACACTTACCTCCGTATGTATACACTATATGATATCCAGCTTTATTTGGGTTTGTAAACACATACCTCGGTTCGTATATAGCCTATACTATATGATCATCGACTTTATTTTGGTTTGTAAACACATACCTCCGTTCGTATATAGCCTAGACTATATGATTACCGACTTTATTTGGTTTGTGAACACATACCTCTTTACGTATATAGCGTAGACTATATGATCAACAACTTTATATTGGCTTATAAACACTTACCTCCGTACGTATACACTATATGATCTCCAGCCTTGTTTTGATGTTCTGTATTTAGCCAGAATTGCTGTCCTTCCCCAACATCACTACCATCTCCTTCCCATGTCATCTTCCTTGTCTCTTCATCTATCACACCACTTGTATACCATGTGTTTCTACATAAAAAATACACCATTTGTGTACCACGTGTTTCTACATAAAAATACACCACTTGTATACCATGTGTTTCTACATAAAAACACAGCTATCTTGCTGTTTTAAATGCTAGTTAAAATGATACAACAGCATATTTTAGAGGGACTGTCGGTTCTATATCTAGTCTGTGCTGAATACTAGTATGCCCTGAATGCAAATACGAATTTTCAATTCAATCCAATTTAAAGCCAAATCAACAATTATGCATTTTGGGGTTTAAAAAGGCTTTAGCTAGTTCCAATCGCTGTTTGCGTTCGTCTTTTGTCTTATTTGTGTTTTTCGACAGATCGTACCATCTTATTGTAATTTTCTGCCATTGAAGACGTTTCCTGTCTTGTTACTTCTCTTTTAGTACTTCTTTTTGGACTACTTTTGGATTATGGCTTTCCAAATTATTTGATTTAAATGCTGCTGATGAGAGGTTACTCTTTGAAACTCGTCTACAGCATAACGAAATTGACTGTTTTCATGCAACTTCGGTATTTTTTGTATTTATTACACTTTGGAATTTGTACTACAGTTATAGGGATATTTAAAAGTTCTACACGTACGATGCCACAGCTCAACTGAATGACTACGTTTATAGTGACCACGTAATGTCGGATCGGAGAAAGAAAAGGAGGTTAGTTCTTCGATTTGAAAATAAAAAAAGGATTTTCGATAAATGCGAATTGAAAGGGAATTTATATAAAAAAAAAGCAATAAAGGTTGTTTTTGAGATACATTATATTGGCTAGAGACTGGATCCTTGAGAGTTTGTCATAGGTTTAACATTAACAAGGTTTGACCATTTATGGACGTGACAAAATAAGAAGTATTAAATGATTTTTTTACAGAATGCTCACAAAGACGTAAAATGTAAAATCAAGGATGAATATAAAGTTTTCCATTTATAGAAAATAATAATGCTTAACTAGATGAGTCAGAAAATTTGACCAAACACCAAAACAATAGGAGAACAGAAACTTACATCGCTGGATCATTAGACATTAACCATTGACTGATGAAATTGTGCTCCCCTGCTGTATTGATGCTCACTAAAGCTGCGCCGTCACCCTGCAAGATATCAGTTACAAATAGGCAGATGTGTTATTATTCAATTGAATTTTCATGAGAAATGATTAAAAAAATATTTTCTCACTCTTGACGACACGAACTAGGATAATTTTTGCTGTCGTGTCATTAGCTAATAAAAGGTCGAGTTTTCCAAACAACCGAGTCAAACTCAGTACTACTAGCTTCTAATCATCTTATCTGAGCTGGCCTAGATGGGGTTAAACGTAATTTGCTCGACGACACGAAGAAAAAGGTCAAATTTTCCTATGAACCCAGTAAAACTCAATACTGCCTATATTGGAAAAAAACGCAATTGGCTGCAGTGAAAGCCTTGGATATAAGGCCCCAGTTTACAAGGTATACATCTCATTTCAATTTCATCTTTTTTAATTATCCCGCACTTTCTTAGAAAGTTCGGGGATGTTGTTATACCCTCCGCCTTCCTGTCTGTCCGTCCGTCACTCCGTGCGTCACACTTTTCTTGTGACTCAAATTCCTCTTATATTTTTGGATTTAGGGATTTAATTTTGTTGTAGAATTGTTGCATATAGTCTGTAGATTTGCAAAAAGCTTCGAAATTATGATTCAAGTTCCAACTTTGGTAAATTTCCTGAAAATATCTATGACTCATATTTTTTTTTTGAAATTTGAGCATGTAATTATGTATTTTAGCAATTGATTGGTAAAAAATTAGATTTTGAATAATTAGAATTCTAAAATGCGATTTGTATATTTCCTGAAAGTCTTAAATACCACTTAATATTTGGAATTATACCTAGTAACAATACTTAAATAATTTGTTTAGTTTAGGATATATATTTTTACTAAATGGATTTAAAAAGATATTTAATTCAGATTTTGGTAAATTTCCTGCAAGTCTCAAAGTCCACTTATTTTTGGAATTCTACCTAGCAACCATACTGAAATACTCCTTAATTTAGGACAAACACTTTCATCAATTGGATTAAATAGATATTTGATTCCAGTTTTGGTATATTTTCTGAAACTCTCAAAGACCACTTATTTTTTGGATTTCTACCTAGCAACCATACTTAAATAGTTTGTTTAGTTTAGGACAAACATTTTAATCAATTTGATTTCAAAAATATTTGATTCCAATCTTGGTAAATTTCCTGAAAGTCTCAAAGACCACTAATTTTTTGGAATTCTGCCAAACAACCATATATCCTTAAATACTTTTTGTATAAGTAACGAGACAACCTGTTGACTTTCTGTATACTACAATTTAACAAAAATAGTCATCTAGGTACTAAATTTTACGACAAAAGGGACGATTTTAATTTCAAAATCATCAATTTCCCTAACATTGACAATAATATTCCAGCTTCTCCTGCTGATGTTTCGCAGTTGATATGTTACGTGAAAGCTAGCACAAATCATACAGACTTTCCCACTAGACATAGTTATTTTCGTGACCGCCTTATTAAACAAGGCTTAAAAAAGTCCCGTCTCATATACGATCCATAAAAATATTCTAAAATAGATATCAGTCCCTTGGGGAAAATTTTGAAGTTCCGGTCCGATCTCTGATTCAAGATTCTTTTTTTACTTAGTACTGGGATGATATTATCTTTCAACAAGCTACGATCTTTCCATTGCAATTGCTATTGAATTTCTACCGGACACTACCGCAATGGAAAGGGGAGGGGGCTTGGCATGCCATAAAACCGGTTTAACCAACCATTGTTTAAAATGCCTGTACCAAGTCAGGATCATTGCGGTCGATACTTTTTCCGTTGGTTTCCACCTGATTTGTCTCTTTTTGTCGCATGGATTTCGGCTTTTTACTCTGTTCGGTAATTTTGATATCACCCCTATTTAATTTCAGCTGCACATTCATGCACTATGAATATCAAAAGTAACAAATTCATTCTTTCTTGATAAGTTGAACTTTTTTTCTAGTTTGATTTTTACTGTGAGTCTTTTTGTGTATTTATTTCTTATCCATTCACCAAACACAGGGTTTGGATCCAAGAAAACGAGTTTAACCCCAACGCAATTGATGTGCCTGTCCCAAGTCAGGAATATGTTGGTCATTGGCTTGTTCTTGTCTTCTTGCAAATTTTTAGTTTCTTGATATTTGGGTTATTGGATGTGGTTTGTTTCCATAGATTTATTCACTTGTTTTACCTTTTTGGGGCTATTTAGGGCTTGTTATATGGTGTGAAGTTCCTCACTGTGTTGAAGACCCCTAGATGC
Organism: Modiolus philippinarum; assembly: GCA_002080025.1. Lineage (NCBI taxonomy): Eukaryota > Metazoa > Mollusca > Bivalvia > Mytilida > Modiolidae > Modiolus > Modiolus philippinarum. The sequence goes on from MJUU01001682.1 coordinate 7,480, forward strand.
TTTGTTTTGGGTCGTTTTAACCTGGAGATGGGATATTGTCTCCTTGACATTTACCCCATTTCCTTTTTTTTTAAATAATCAGTTTTGTCGCATTAAAATGTTTCCCATTTGTTACTAAAATTCTCTTTTACTAATAAAACATATTTCTGTTCACATACGTCAAACAACAAATAATTGTCAATCTATAATCTTAAATTGAAATTTATAAGGATTCTAACATTCTAGGAAATATTATAGTACTACAAACCATGCACGCTCCTTTCGCCTCTGGATAAAGCTTTGTTGGATAAAATACAAAATTATAGCAACTGCCTTCAAACTGTATCCACGGCTCAGGGCAATCTGTAAATAGAACAGTACGAAACAGCGTGTTTCACTTTACTCCCCATAAGTAAAAACGATATTGAGAAGCCGAGCTGTTTTTGAGATTCTTTGGTTTGATGTATTGAGAAGAAAATTATTATCCGTTGGCAGCTTCTAATATTAGCCCGATTTATGGCGCAGTTGAAATGCTCATCATAGTTATCCATAAGATTGATTAAGCACATCAAACTTCGGCATACATAATTCGACTTCATTACAAAATTCAGTTCAGTTACAGGCAAGGTACAAATGTATATTTCTCCTTCTTAAAATACTCATTAATCTTTTTCGAGTAGTGTAATGATTATTTCTATGGTGTTGTGCCAAGCACCTGAGTCGGTTTTCAGGGGCTCCGTTTACAGAACTGCCGGGCGCGTCTACAGGGGGTGATTGGGAATGTCCTGTCTATGTGGGGTAGTCGGCTATTTATATCAAAAGCTTGGCCGCGAATAATTGTAGACCAACAACTATGTAGAGAAACGCCACGCACCATGCAGTACAGTATAAAGTTTTCTAAGGAAAGCAGACTCACTGGGAGTCGTATAGAAGGCTAAATGTCCTGCCCCTACCCATTTCTCCCCTTATCCAATTGTAATCAGAACTCGTTGTCCTGGTTTCTCCTTCCAACTTTAATTGTTTCTTCTTTTACGTACATATTTAAATCTGCAGTGATTAACTTGTTTTCGTCGGACGTAAAACTTTTAACATAAACCTATCAATCTACGATGCCATGCACTTGTAGCGTTTGTGTTAAGTTCTGTTTAATCGATGTTTTTCTTATAGCATGTTGCTTTTTTACCGAATCTCTAGCCCTTCACATTGTTAGAACGGTAATAGTTTGAAATCGTTGGGGCTTCATATATTTAGATTTCAAATAGAGGCCCTGACATATAACAAACACAAACAAAGCAAGCGTTCGCGATAGTATACTGCAAACATATTAACGGCTTATAAAACAGACATCCTGTGCAGAAATTTCAAAAGGGCACTCTGAAACAACATATATCTTAGAGAGACATTGACTCACCATACATACAATGTAGAACCACATACATAACATGAAATTACCGACTTGCCAAGTAGCCATCTTGGTACAAAATATATCCAATAAAAACACTAATAAACTAAAAGGCACCCTGGTAAAGCATACATTGAATCACAGAACAGAAATAACAGAAACCCATGACATCTTTCATCCAAACAGACATTGAATAAGCAACTAGGCATCATATACAACGTACGTCAGACATTCATCAGGCAACCAAATACGACACGCCCAACGATGCGTCTACATGACATAGAGCTTAGGTTGTCAATCTGGCATCTTGTACAACTTGTACCAAACAGTTTCTCCGACTAACCAAGGTATGCGTCCCACGTACAACGAACATCAGTATATCAAATATAACCCGAAGCCAGCAGACAGGCGCCTTGGTACAACCTACATCAAACAGAGATTCTGACTCGCAAATTAGGCGCGATGTGTATAACAGAGGCCCTGTGCATTTATATGGACCCTGACCAAACTAATAGGTACCCTGTTACAACAGAAATTTGTCTGCAAACTTAAAATGTTATAAGGGATAACAGGAAATATCTACAATGGCTGAAAATACAATTACTTGCTGATCTGTTAGGAAACTACACAGGGAAAGCATAAATAAGACAACAGACAAACGTAAACAACGATATGATTTCGGGACAGTCAGACTCGGTACCAGTGTAATGGAGAATTTTGACCTCATTGAAAATTGGCATTTTTTTACATTGAAAATTGATCCTGGGCCTTAGAATTTTGACCATTCCCGTTTAGTTAATAATCCTTATCGTCACATACTGACCTGAAATCGGGTAATTTTGCAACGCTTTAAAAACTAAATGTAAACAGTCAATTCACTATTAAATCACTTCTTTTGTAGTAAAAAAAGTAGTCAATATTCTTTCTTACATCGGTACTAGCAAAAGCCAGTGGTAGGGTTAAATGTATGGGCACCCATTCGCCCGTTACCTGTCCTCTTTCCCTATACATGTAGCATAATAAGCATACGAATGACACCTAAAAACTCCATGACTACAATCTTGAAAGGAGAGGAAATGACAATACGTAAATTTGAAAAACGGGTAGATAGCGAAAGGATCCGAGTCTGCTGGTGTAACACTGTAGCACTACTAAAAAAATTTCCAAAGGATTTGGTCAAGAATCATCAAATAAGGCAAGGGAAGTATCAGTGAGAGGCTAGTATGTATGTAGAATTTTCAGGTCACCAGATCTCGTAGCTAATTTAACGGATGCAAGCAGAATTTCTTGTCCATTTCCTGTAAATTTTTAACAAATTTCTGACATTTTCAACAACAATTCCGTTAAAACGAGGATTAGAAATGTCCTTAGTAATAAATTGTTTACGAGTAACGCCATATTTAGATATAAAATGTTGATATCTATTATAAATTTCATAAATATATTCAACGATTAATGAAATCCGTAAACATGTTGTAAAAGCTTGGTTGTGAGAGAAAGCGAATCGTACCAGTTGAGAAGTAGAGACCCCGTAGAATGGAGCTATAGGAATGTCGCCATGAAGAATACATGTATCTAAGAGTGTAGTTAAGATATAAATGTAAGGGAAACCCACACCAGTGTGTCATAAACTTACTATAAACTTGTTGTGCAGTCAAGAATACACATCCATGTATCACAAAAACTTGTAAAATTCTGAAAAAATAGATATTAACAACAATTGTAGGTGCAGTTGTCCAAATATTCTGGTGCATTCCAATTCTTAATTTGATTTTACTCTGCACGAATTCAACATTTATCGGCAAATAACTAAATACCGAAGTTGCTGTGAATTTATGTTCTGCATATGCGCATTTCGACAACTTATGTCTCTTCAGTGCAGATAAAATCTAAACTTGGAAGACATTAAAATCAATTATGTTAAAAAGCTGATAGAGAACAAATACAAAATATGATCTAAATGTAAAGCCAAAATCAGCGAAGGACAGAGCTTTGCATGGGGGAGATACTCCTTAGTTTTCAACAAAATTTTCAAAAGTTCGAAATAAAATCGGCTTTCGGGTCAGCACCGAAGTACTAACTACTGGGCTGGTGAAAATCACAAATGATGTGGCTGTATTTTAATTTTTGAATTCCTCTCAAAGATCTCTTTGCATCAAATAAAAATGTCGACTTGGCATTTATTATTTTTGTAATTTCAAAATATTATTCTGACAATTTGTGCCCACATCCACAGTGTAAAACCGTCACATTGGAGGAATCGTTATTCTGTACGAGGGAATCGTATATTCAGCCTGAAGGAGCACTTTTCGGATACTTTTAGACTTCAGTACATATAGATATATCATTAAACTTTCAAATTTTAGCATTTATTATTTTGTTATTCTGACCACTTGTTCATGGTGCCCGCATTTCACAATTTTATATTACTGAGTTTTCTTACAATCGACTTGATGAAAGCCTGTTATTATTGTGAACTACCTTGGACTCCAGTGCTTTTGTCGGACAACGGATGATACGGGGACGACCATTTGATTCTGAGGGGGTGGGGGTGGCTGGCAAATTTTGTAAATAAATATATTGGCCCCAGATAAGTTGAAAATAAATAATCTTGCCTCGTTACACTTGAAAATAAATATTCAGTCCACTCCTGAACAGAGACCAATATTGTTATGCAAGAAAATAAATAATCTGGCCTTCAAAGGCTTGGAAATAAATATTATGACCAGAATGGAGTTGAAAATAAATAATCTAACCTCTCAAAATTTTCCAAATTTGCCAGCCCTCCCCCCCCCCCAGGATCAAATGATCGTCCTCTAAGGATTGTAATAGCATCTGGCAGTTAAATTTATGTTTGTCGACGATTCTGCATCCACGGGATAAATAAAACTTGGATGTTGCGTTGTTCTACATTAAGCATTTTGCACCTTGATTTGACATGTTTTTGTGATTTTTTTACTTTTGGAATTAATTGGGGAACGGGGTGTATGTACTAGTATTTGTGAGCTTTGCTCACAGTTCATCTAGTTATTATAATCATGTCTTGGTTTATTAGTTAAACATTTTTTGGGTAATGTTGTGAGTATGTTATTGTAATGCACCTTAGAGTATGTATTGTTATATGGAGCGCTATATGAATTTTATAATTATTATTATCTTGCGGACGGTTTTGAAATATGTGTTTCTAAGAAGACAACAGATCTTTTCATCTAAAAAAAAAAAAAAAAAAAGAAACGTGCATTCCCTCTACTGGATTTGACTTTATTACCGGAAATATTTATGTGTCATGTATCTTCTAAAAAAAGGAGATGCCTACTCTACCGGTGCACCTTATGTATCCCATGGATTTGAATAAGGTCTGTGTTGTCCATCTTTGTGCGTGTCTCGATTTTTTTTCGGGGCGTCTTTGTTCTCTGTGTTTCCGGTATTGTCATTTTTTTTAGACTGACGGTCGCTCCTCACTCGACATAATTTGTCGAAATGTACATATGCAGAGTCAACTTCAGAATTTTGATATTTACTGTGATTTTTTTTTATGTCTGTATTGTTTATTGAGGACATTTTTGTCAGTATGGTCTGAAGCCGTCTCTAAAAGAATTATATGTAACTCTCGTCTATTTTAATTTTTTAAAACACACAGTCTCGAAGATTTTGAAATGATGAAATCAACCCTACCTTTCAATAAACATTGTGGATTCCTGTTTTTACTTTTGGAAAAATACGATTTCACTACATTTTAGAATTAAAAGTCGGAAATATGCGTCACTTCATTATGACTATTTTTACAACCAAATTGCAGTTATAAATTTAACAGTAGTATGGGAATTTTCTATTTTACAGCTACTTGTATTTAGTAATTTTATTGTATTGATATGAGGGGCAGTGTAGGAAAAAAATGGATAAATATCATCGATTTGAGATAATCACTGGTTTATGGGGCTCTTAATGGTCAATCTGATTTTTGCTAAAAATTGATAAATACTGTAAATATTGTAAGACTTTATAATTCGTTATTTGCTGCATTATATTTATTCACAATATATTTGATTATTTGGGAATAAGTACTTACTTTTTTTTTACTTATTTTTTTAGCCATTCATCTGGGTTTGGATTCAAGAAAACGAGTTTAACGCCACCGCAATTTTTGCGACTGTCCCAAGTCAGGAATATGTTGTTCTTTGGCTTGTCCTTGTCTTCTTATAAATTTTAGTTTCTTGATATTTTGTTTAGTGGATGTGATTTATTCACTATTTACCCCCTTTGAGGCCATTTAGGTCTTTGCTATATGGTGTTAGGTTCCTCACTTTGTTGAAGACCGTACTGTGACCCCTAGATGCCCTGGTAATGGGATGCTGTCTCCTTGACATTTACCCCATTTCCTTTTTTTTTCATATTACATAATAAAGTAAAGCTCTGATATTATGAAATATATTTATTCATGAAAGACATGCAGTAAAAAAAATGTATAAATAGTAAGAAAACAAACATCGAAGCTT
>MJUU01001682.1:13894-26031 GCA_002080025.1 Modiolus philippinarum
CAAGAAAATAAAATGAAAACAAATAGCCATAAAACAAAACACAAAAACCAAATAACAGCCCTCAATGACAAAATAAAACAAAGAAAAAAAAAACAAAACAAAAAACCAAATAAAAAAAACAATAAAAGAAAACAAAAGCAAAAAACACACGCAGAATAAAACATAATAAAAATGTACTGAAACTCATCATTTAAGGGTAATTTGTAAATTCTAAGAGATTAAAGAGAAAATTGGTAAATTGAACTTTTCAGGAATTAATATTTCATATTTCTAAGATATTTGTTTTAGGCTTGTACTCAAATATATCTTAATATTTATCTTTATCTTAATATTTTGAGGACTTCAAAACAATTTGGCGGGAAAGGGATGTATGGTGTGTTATTGTCATTCCAATGACTTCCTCACAACCATTTTTATATGAAAGGAATAATTCATCCTCAATTTTTCTCATAGCAATATGTAATGAAATCTTCACTGATTTTTTCATCCATTTGAATTTTATTTCTCCAAAGATATCCAAAAAAAAAAAGATACAGTAAAAAAAGAAGTAAAACGAAAGAAACACAACAAAGGCAAAAAGTGAACTGCATTGTAAAAAACAAAAAGTTATCATTTTTTTTATAGTATGCAGATGTTTGGCAGAGCTTGAAAGAGTTGAATAAGAAAACAATCATAAGAGTCTAAACGCATACTGACGCTTGCGCATTTATCACAGAAAAAAAAAGAAAAATATTCACAAAGTCAGTCGTGTAGTCTTGATTGCCATAATGGCTGCGTTGTTCCTGAAGTTGATGAATGGTCATAATCTGAAAAAGTCGAATAAATGATATTAGTCACATAGAAATATAACTTTATATCAATTTACTTACACAAAACAAATATAATACAGTTGTGTACGTATTTTCGCCTGATATGATAGTCTAATAGCTCAAATTCTGATTACGTAATTGTGCTTCATTTGAATGACAGAGTAAATGTATATATCAGAACCGTGACTGAGGAATAAACATAAGATATTAAATTAATTTTCCATGAAATTGAAATTGAGTAATTACTTAATTTGTTTTTGTTCCTTGCTACTGCAATTTATCACTGTAAGCAGTGTTATTCTAAAAAATATATGAGTTTTACAATGCTAGATAACAATGTTCACGCAACTCTGTTTTTTAGGCCATCATCAGGTCTTCAACTCAAAGACGCACGACCAACTCGGGGCCAAACATGCAAGCTTACAGCGGCGCACACCGTAGTAAGTACTTTGAGTTCTTCAAAATCCTACAACAATTTAAAGTTCAACCTACCATGGTTAAACCCATCGCAAGACAGTAGTCGGATACCGAGGAAGACACCACCCAAAGCATTTTTATTGAAGGACGTTCCTCCAGGTTTAAAATACACGCGATAGACCGCTAGGTACATGAATTCGAGAAAAAAAAATCTGAAATCCAACAAATCCTATAAAATTAAAGCAGACAAATCGATTGATTGATTGATTGTTGTTTAACGCCAACTTCATCAATATTTCAGCTATATCGTGGCGTGAACTGTTGATGATATTATGAATATATAACTAAAACAATCATATAAAACGTATGGCTATGTACAGATAAAACAACTTCTAAAAGATAAAATCGTACGCTATACAATTTAAGATAAATAGATCAGATTTAATGAAATTTAAAACTTGGATAATATAAACTTATATTTTACTATACATATTTACAGCTTTTAAAAATTGAATAATTTTGTCGCCTGCGACGTTTGTAAATAATGCTTTAAGAGAATAGGCTGTATAAAATGTGCGACGTATGTCGGCAACATCAACACAGTCAAGTAAAACATGTTGTATTGTGTAAGCACAATTGCATGGAAGCAGACAAATCGATTATATACACAATAAACAAACATGTTTAAACTAAAGTTTTTATCTGTTATCTGTCTGTGCTGATTGGAATGTAGTTGTTGAAATGGTCACCTGCAGAACTCAAATTCTTTGCAAATTTCATATTTCGTTGTTTTTTTTACAGAAGTTTACAAGACAGGCAAATTTTAGTATTTCATTCGCATTAAAACTAGGTGATTTGAATGATAAATGTATGATTGGGTATAATAATCATTCATAAGTGAAAATTGAATTAAAATATCAGAAAATTTGATTTCTATCAAAAAAAATTATAAAAGCACCCAGTTCTATTACGAAATTGCTATGGTATAATTCAGAATGATTGAGAATTTAGCTACATATATGAAACGGTAAATGAAAGAAAGGATATGGAGTAAATACAAATAAGACAAAGTCTCTACAAATACATGGTTAGATTAAGCAAAGGAACAACGTTTTTATTGATATTCTTCATCTTGAAGTCACCATGAGGGATTTAAAAACGAGCTTTGCTAATACCTAATAGTAAGTTCAAGACGGCCCTTAGATAGCATCAACATCAGATTTAATACTCACCACCAGTTAAGTTAGCCTGTTCTCCCATCAGGGGGTTTGTTCTGCGACCTGTAGAACTGTAGCTAGGCGGAGGTGACCTCATTATCGCCATTTCTCTATTGAACTGACTCCTGAAAGCTTCTCTTGCAAATATTTCATTTATTTCACTTGCCACAGCAACATGTCGGACGGCGTTTGGAGTTGCCTGGCGAATATTTGATTGATTGGTTGAATTCGATTCTTCCGACATTGGTGTATTCAAATCATTAGGTGGAGTGTCCACAGGTGTAATGGTCAAAGAATTCTCGCGAGAATGTGACGTGAATTGGGTGTTTGCAACAGCAAGAAAGCCTATTTTGTTATATCTTGATTTGGTTTCTAAATCTACGTTTTCGTTGCCGTTTGGGTCAGACTTTACTTCAACGGCTTCGTCAGGGTCAAAGTACGTAAATGCCTCATTTTTGAAACCAACAGACTTTGGTTGGGGTGAAAATATTTCGTCTCGTTTCGATTTTGTGATCAGCAGCCAAGGTCCTGCGTGGTCATTTGAATAGTCATGTTTTAATGGCGGATGTCCAGAAATTACATTAGAATCTTTTGTGAACATGTCATCCATCAATTCGTCGACACATGGCAACGGTTTCTTTTCGTCACTTTCTCTGGTCCCCCTGAAATGATTTGAAACGACAGATAATACAACCATGTTATGATGTATGATGTAATATGAAAACCAACACATACATGAAGTTTAACAATATATAATATTTTATATAATATAATATATAATATATAATATTATTATTGATATAAACTACCCCATTCAGTCTCAATGACATTTTTTTCATGATTTTTTTTATTCATATGATTCGACTTACGTTGATTTTTTTATATTTGCCTGATCAAGGACGTACAAGTCCTTGGCCAGATGCAACATGAATCCGTTTTTTCCTGTTAAAGAGAATATCATTGACGAGAATATCCATGCAAAATTGTTGGATCTAATATTGTTTTTTTCTCATATCTCATCGTATTTGAAATACACTTCAGTAATTTACATGATTTAGTTATTTCCGTCATTTTAAGGCCATAGAACCAATGGAAAAGCATTAAAGAAGCAAGATAAACCCTTTTACGGCCAAATATTTGATGCCATTTATCAGAAACAATTATCAAACAGATCTATGACTTTGTTTTCTCAATTTTATCTATAAGCAAAGGTAAAAACTACGGCTGAGTACCAATTTTCATCACGCACAACTTTACTCTCACTGAAAGGCCCAGTTGTTTTTTTTAAATCAGCAGGTACTTACAGGGAACTTAAGTTTTCACGTAAAAATTACAAAAAATGTAAAAATCGCAATTGGTAAACGGCGAGAATACGTTCTCAGCCAGTAACATTTTTGCTTGAAATTCTAATTAGATTTTAACTCACAATTCATTAAGTTTCCATCAGCAACTATTCGACCATCAGGTTAGAGGGATATTCCTTTCCCTTTTTATATATATTTGGTAAAACAATGAAGAATATAGAGTAAATGCACATGAGACAGAGTCTCTACAAATACGCGGTAAAAAAGTAATAGGTAAACAATTTATTGTTGCTCTTCATCTTGAAGTCACCATGGGGCCTTTAACAGTGATCTATGCTCAAACCTCACAGTAAGTTCGAGACGGCCCCAGCAGCGGTTTGAGCGGGAAAGCATTGCTAATTACTCCTTTTAACAAATAAAGCTTAAATATATGGATTACGTACTTGTCCTGTTTTGCCCAGCGACATCTCCAGCAAATAAGAAGTGTAATACCAACAGCTAATATCACTTCTCCACACAGTATAATGACAATATACTCCCACTGTGGCAGTCCGGCCATTAGCTCATCTTATTATCGTTCTGTAAGAAAGAGCACATGTCTCAAGTGAAAAGACAATTAAATATCAAACAAACAGCTCGTTATAAAATGTGCAAATATAAATAAAAAAAGGAGTGCAAGAAAGATATGGACATCCAAATGTAAGCAAAAGAAAACAGGGTGTTGAACAAATATAAAAACGTGCCACAAACTGTGGGTATCAGAGAGATTGAACTTAAGTAGTCAAAGAAAAGAAAGTATTTTATCTAGTTTAGAAATACTGGACTTTGTGCCATGTAACGATTCATTTATTGTAAGTTTAAGCAAATTTACCTTTTAAGAATTTCAGTTGTTTAAGCTGCTTGATTCAGTGATGAATTGCAAAATTGTGGAAATGGCTATGAACTTTTTTTTATCGTCTTATTGAACCTTTTATCTCCCTGAGTTAATCCAAAGTCTTAAACAGGTTTCTAAAAGCTTTTTGATTGTTCATGATAGAATAATTATTTCGAAGACTCTATAGCACTAGAATGGGAAGTTTCTAGAAAGAAGTTTCAACACAAATGTCGGACACGTATGTCTAGAGTATTGCAGCAGGACGAAAAAATGTCTTCCTTTTTTTCCATGCATTAACAAGAGTTTTTGCCACATGAACGTTTAACTCAATGTCTACCTTTCATCCCAAAGTACATTTAATTAACCTCATACTACACGTTTTGTCATTTTCCGTTCTCTCGTTTTTCAAATTATGGTTTTATCAAGTTGTTCATGGAAGGAAATTTTAGTTTTAAAATTTGCTTCCATGAATATTGATAACGTTATAGGAATTAACTGTTTCATTCATGGTTGCGTTAATTCCATGAAGACGTTCATTGGACATAATTTCCATTTTTAGTTGAATTGAGATCTGTTTAATACTTTTCCGTAATGCCTTATGGTATCTATATCTTTAAAAAACAAATTTCCGAACTTACTATAAGGTTTCTGCATATGGCTATTTCGAACACTTATGTCTCTTCAAATACAGATAAAGTCTACTACATTGTATATACAGTTTGACAATTAGCTCAATTCAAAGATGTTTAAAAACTGACAGAGAACAAATAACAAATCTAAATGCCAATAGATAGAGTTAATTACAATGTAATTAAATAGAGTATCAAAGATAATTAAATTGAAAAATCATAGCATTATGATGGCAGTAAAGATGTTAAAAAGTGTTAAAAAGTCAACATTAAAGGAAATTCCTGTAACTACCTGCATTTGTATGTAATGCAATGCTTTAAATTACTATTATGTACATGTGATTACACATTGCATGTCGCCGATTAATTGGCACACGAAGCATTACCATTACACAATAGTTTTAAACCATGCCTGGACACAGTTGTGTGCAGAAGATCTGCATTAGAATTAGTTTCACAAAATTTGGGATTATTAAATGCATTTTCTTACATTTCCAAAATAAGTGAGAACCGAACCGTCAGTCAAAGAACGAACAATCCATGGACAAAGACAACATCAGAGACACTAAGAAACAAGGACACCACTTGGGTACGGGACAAAAAAGAAAAAAAATAAGACACACATACAGATGAACAACACATACCCAATAAAAACCATGGGTGATATCAGGTGTTACGGTAGAGTAAGCATTTCCTGCTTCTTATAAGACACCCGCCGTGTTGAACATGTCATCTCTGGTAGGAAAGTCAAATCCGATAGAGGGAAACAAACTTAGTTATAGAGGGAAAGATATGTTGTCATCTGGGAAACAGGTATCCCATAGCGATCGATCCACAAGATCGTGATATCGACCGTAAAACCTCTGTAGTGATGAATTCGAGTTTTTGGTAATACTAGGTTTACACTGCCGATTATATCAACTCGATCAACTCGACCATACTGTTTTATCCCGATCAACGTCATAAACTCCATTGATCGAGTAAGATCACGACGTCCACACGATCTTTAACCAATTAAACGCGAATTACACTCGACCATTTTCGATCTCTTTACGATTCACGTACGACTTATACTCGACCCTTATTCGACCAACCAGACTTTGTCAGATGAGTAAGATTATAACCCGATTAGTGATTGATTAACTAGACCTGGTCGTTAGAAGATCGCAAAATGGTCGAGTGTGCTCAACTTTTGTCCTGTTATGGTAGGTTTACATTGCCGAACAGAGCAACTCGACCGAACTTGATCTATGAATATTCATCGATCGGAAACTGATCTTGAATGCTCGTGTTCGGTCTACTAGCCAAATCGGGGCGATCTTACTAACTCTGCTTAACTCGAACTGTGTTCCCAATACTTTTGACATGTCAAAAAATATCGTGAAGAGGTCGTATGCATTATATGTCGAGAACAGGTCGTGAAACAATCGGGGTCTGATCGAGGTAGTCGTGAAGAGGTCTAAACGGGATCGGTCTTGATCGAATTTCAAAATTTTAGCCAATCATGCAGATTTCTACCCGACTGTAACTCATGTGCTTCTCGATTTGTGCCGAGTCGCTTCCAACCAACGCGATTAGTACTCGATCATTACTCGACTAACGCGATTCGTTCTTTTTTTCTATACAAGAATTTTTCCCGACCTGTATCCGCCTTTTACTCGACCGCTCAAGACCCTTACTTGATTTAACACGACAGCATGCCATCTTTTCACAATAGCAGAACATGAGGCTTTCAGGATCCCCAGTGTCTCACTAGGGCCTTACTTCAGCTATTAAAGGGACCATCCAATGGACTCCAATGACTATTTTGATCAAGTTTGGTTGATGATCATCTTTGATATGATGAGAATCTGCCAGATACTATCTCAAGTATCCAGCCAAGGACTATTGTTTTCAGTTTTGGCCAATTGGCAAATTAGTTTCTCAGTAGAAGATCTTGGAATGCCTAAGTAATGTTAGGTATACACAGGCGGTTAAAGCAACTCGACGGAACTCGATCTATGAATATTCATGAATTGTCTACGATGGGGACACCAATCTTGAATGCTCGTGTTCGGTATACTAACCAAATCGGGGCGATCTTCTGAACTCGAGCTGTTTTCCCGAATATTTTTGACATGTTAAAAATGTCGTGATAGGTCGTGTGCATTTTATGCTGAGAACAGGTCGGAAATCAATTGGGGTCTGATCGAGGTAGTCGTGAAGGGGTCGAAAAGGGATCGGCCTTGATCGAGGTTCATAATTTACACCCATCATGCCGATTTCTACACGACTTAAACTCATTCGCTTCTCGATTTATGCCGAGTCGCTACCAGATCAACTCCATTAGTATTCGATCATTACTCGATAAACACGATTTTTTTTCTTTACAAGATATTCCTGACCATAATCCGATTTTTTCCCGACCTGCGTCCGACTTAAACTCGACCACTCAAGATCTTTACTCGATTGAACGTGACAGTATGTCATCTTTTCATTCAAGTACAACAGGAGTATTTCAAGAGCCACCGTCGCTCACTAGGATCTTACGTCAGTTCTTAAGGGAGCCATCAAATGACTCTTGTCATCAGGTTTGGCTGATTACCTTCTATGATGTGAAACTGAAGAATACTATCTCAAGTGGGAACCAGCCAAGGACTATTGTTGTTTTCAATTTTGGCAAATTCACAATTGAAAGTAGTGTCAGAGTAGAAGATCGAATAGAAAAGTAAGGTCGAATGTATTTATACCCTGTTGGCCGCCATCGTGGATGGCATGCAGACAAGATTGATACTATTTTGAAATGGGAACATCCAAGGACTATTTTGACCAATTTTGGCTCCAACTGGTCCAGTGGATTCAGAGAAGATCCTTTAGGTACAATTTAAACTTTATCCCTTTTGGCGGTCATCTTGTATTAGCTGACGATATTGTAGACACTATTTTGAATAGGGCAAGATCTATTTTCCCCATTTCCTAGTCGATTTAAATCTATACATGGAAACTAATGTACATATGTGATATGTCTTCTGTTTTATGTATCAGATTAGTCCTACATGTAATGACAGGAAAATCACACAGTCTCATTCTGACGCATGATGAGGAAGATCACCTTCTACTATGTTCACGCTAACATTCATTCCTCTATAATGACGACTTTGAACCATTTACTATTGTCTAACCCAAACTACGCACATTCTGTGTCAGATCCGCCACCTCTGCTCCGCTTGATCTATCACAGTTATCATCTTTTTTGAAGCATCAGCCACATTGGCCACAAATTTTGCTGCTCTACCATCATGCTGAATTGTTTCCTGAATTTAACATTTTTCCCCATATATATAAACGTACTAATAACGTACCCTTGCTTAAGTAGTCTATTTGTAAAAAAACAGAGCTCGATCGTGTAGAGTCTCAAAGCCGAAAGGTGTGAAGTTTCTTAAAATAAAAAAAATACTATTATGTGAATTTAATAGAAAAATCATCCAATTTTACTTCCTTAAAACCCGTCTTCACAAAAATAACAAATAATTTCATATTTTTTTATGTTGAACACATGTTTCAAGGAGTCATACTCACCAGTAACATAAGAATGAAAGGGAAAGCAAAAACTTCCAAAAATAGTCTGATAGAAGTACCACAAATATTTAAATAGGAGGTTAAATCCAGTACCACGGACATCTGTCGAGTGTAGTATATGGAGTGATGCTCAAGTTTTTAAAGGGTTTGAAATGTGGTCTCATTTTTTGAATTTTACTTCAGTAAATCCTAAATATTAGGTTCCTTTTACTGGTGGGAAATAAAATAATGCTAAATCAAATTGATCTAACTAAGAGAAACCTGTTTTTTCAGGAAACCCAAAGATCGCTGGCAGAAACTCTGGATTTCTACTTTATTAGAATGTTTCCTGCACCAAATGCGAGTATGACTGAGAAATATATGTACACCAAAGATTTTGGTTTTTGAATCAAAACCCAATTTTAATGGTCAAATTGAGGTTTTAGCTTCAGAATGTTTCTTACTAACAAACAATGCATTGCCTTAACTGGTTTCCCGCATCAAATGCCATTTTTTTTCAGTTCATGAACTATTTTGCTACGATTTGATAATTTGGTCATGGATAAATAACTGACAATAAGGACATCCTATATTGTTCTATCATTACGACGTGTCACAACAATGCAATACACTAAACATTTGTTTACTTTATTAATAAAATATTTGAAACATATTTTCTCGAAATGGTAAAAACGTGCCGTTTTAATACCTCTTCGCACAAGGATAATCTACCTGCAATTGACAATTTAATGGACGTAAATGGTGTTTATCTTTTATAGAATTATCTATTTATTTTGATTTCATTGTGCAGGACGTTCCTAAATATATTCAACATACCAATTGTGTTTTTCTACACTTGCGTCACAAATTATTTAAGTTTTTGATAAAGTTGGGAACAAACAGGTATTTAGGTATTTGTATAATATTGGAATGTTTTGGAAATGTATCTCAATAGTGTAGTTTGAATTGTGACGTAATCATGATTTTTCAACGCAGCTTATATAACATTGACGTCATTCTCCTTGACTTCAAAAATGTTGTATTGTTCGTTATTACGTTTTATCAAAATTTTGTACTATGACTTAATATGTATCAGACCTCTAGAGCTTGTGTCGCTCACCTTGATATATGCAGATATAGTCATTAACTTACCAAAAGGTACAAGTGTTCACAGCGTTCAATTCTTTACTACACGAGAACTCCTCTTATTGATAGGGTCTAACATTAAAAGATGTAACACCTTGGTGGCAAATTTGGTAAAGGTACATTAATCCCGAACATCTTTTAAAGAACCATCTAAGGATCATTATAATTATGTCTAGTTCCATTTTATAATTATCCTTGCAGTTTCAGAGATTTTTGAGAAAATGAGAAATGGTCCTTCTTGTTGGTGGCAATCTGATTGAGTTGTGGACTTACAATATTGACTGAATTTTTAATGGAACAACTTAAGTATTATTGGGAGGAATTTTCACATGTAAAAGCTTTATTCCATTGCTTGGTTCTACCATATATTTGTAGTCTTTATATCATGTGCATTCACTCCATTTCATTTCGTTGGTTTTTTTAATGCAAAATTATGTTCCACACCGGCGGATTATTATTTGTGAGGATTACAAAGGACAAATAAGTTTTTTTATGTCTGGTCATTTTGCAGAGGAGAATGTGTATTCCGTACAGTCAAATGGTAAATTATATTCCATGATGTCTCTGAAAGGACCATCCGAGGACCATTGTGCTAACGATTGACTCTGTTTTGAGTAGATGGTTAGGAGAAGATATTTGAACTGTTTTACTCTCGGATGGACGTCACACCTCTTTTGATTGATTGATTAATTGATTGATCACCTCTTTTGAGAAAAACAATTCATGCTCCTTTGTGACTAAGTTTAGATATGATTTGTGTAGTATTTTCAGGGAAATTAATAATTTTAAGTACATTCCATGATTTCTTAAGTTCAAAATACTTTGTATTTATTGCATTTTAGGATAGAAACAGTTGAAAATGTCCATTGATGGATTAGCGAAGTGTACGTACGCTCCGAACAACCACCTTACTTAAGTGTCTGGGTATTGCCTGTTAGAAAAGGATAATATACAAGGAAATGCTTGTCATTATCAGTATGTAGGCAAAAGCAGTTGGATAAGCCTTTCATGATTCTGAACAGAAACAGTCTGTTTATTTTGCAATATAACAGTAAATGCAAGGCAAGGACATAACAGTTTTTAACAAATATTTATAATCTCTTAGAACAATATCAATATTTGCTTGGCTTTTCAGAGGGTATTTTTGTATGTTCTCTATATTTGAAAAGCAGTGAAGCAAAAGTGAAACTGACCCTAAAAAATCATGGAAATGAACTTGTTTGAAGTATTATCTGAATTCTTGTTATGTTTTCATTTCTGATATTGTTGTTGTCCTTGAATTTTTCGTTTGGACTGACGGTTCAGTTCTCATGTGCCATATATTTTTAGTCAAATTACAGGAATTTTCATTATTTCGGGCATCTTTATTGTATGGAAAACAGAAAATCTCCCTTTTTGTCTCATGTTTTAGTCAAATTAAGTACCTATAGATCTTTTGTTGTATATTGACGTTGATGGACATTTGCAATCTAAGCTATTTGACAAGCGTGGTGATTTTAACTTCCCAATTGTGAACTTTCCCTTCTTACCTGCAATATACCTACCTCTCGAGCCTATGAAGTGTAAATTTCACAGTTGATTCGTTACATATCGAGTATATAGTTTTTACAGTGTTATTTCAACCGAGCAAACAATACTGTCCGAATAGCTGTGTAGTCAGTTATTAGATCGACTACATAAGTTTCACCGCTCAAGAAATTTCATGGCCATCACCACATCATGGAAAGATATAACGTGTCAGTATCCCAAAGGAAAGCGGACATTTTAAGCTAGATTAAGGTCTTCCCAAATTGACATTACCGATTATGACTTTTTCGACGAGTGCTGTTAACAGAGCAGGACATGCTTATCCTTCCGGAGCACCTGATGTCACTCAGTGTCACTAGATTTCAAAATACGAATGCCTTGGTTTTGAATAATGTGTTTTTATTTCTGTGCTAAAAAATGTAGTTGTCTAATGCCATAGTTTTCTGTGTTCTCGTTTGGGTCATTTCTTTCGACTTCGATTTTTGTGAATACTACTCCTTTGTTACTTCGGTATTCTACTACCGTTGTTACGGACATATATATTATAATTATAAAACGAAATATGTGTTGCGAAACAGCTCTAAAGGCCAATAACAAAATAACGAGATACATGAGTATGTGAGCTGTTAAAAGGGATGAATTTATAATCTAAAATATGACCTAAAGCACAAAAAAAA
>MJUU01001682.1:27262-61997 GCA_002080025.1 Modiolus philippinarum
ATGAGTCTCGATGTCGTATGTTCTCAGTGGCTGAAATGTTGATAATGTTGCTAATAGTGTACATATAATGTCAAAGATTTTTACCTGTATCATATACATTATTTTTTAACACTGTACACACAATGTCAAAGATGTTTTACCTGTAACAACATATTACTTCATTCATTACGACCCACTTGTAGACGACAGATTTGTCGAAATATATCGGTCGACCTTTTTATTGTTTCTATTCTTTTATTTTGCCATGTTTTTTGTGCTTTAGGTCATATTTTAGATTATAAATTCATCCCTTTTAACAGCTCATATACTCATGTATCTCGTTATTTTGTTATATTATAATTAAACGTTTTGTAAAATTAAATTAAGTTTCATTACTGTTGACATCAATATTATATTGAATACAAAAATGTCCGTTTTGTTTGTGCTTTTGAAAAAACAGGGAGTTTCGAATCCATATGTTTAGTATTCAAAATGGATATTATATCAATTACAGAAAATGTCCCTTTTTGTCAGAGCTTTGCATTTTGTGAAATGTTTTAGTCAAGATTCAATTATAAAAACAGAAAGGATGCCACTGATGACACCTGCATTTTTTCTTGTTTGCTCAATGATTTTTTTGACTTGAGTACCCCTTATGAAATGAAATGGAAAAAGAATAAAACAGAAAAAAAAAAACAAAGAAAAAACGAACTGATGGTAAGATTAGTAAGCAAAAGAATATCTACCATAAGAAAAACTGAATGTTTCGAAATACCAGCAGCTTTCTGAAATCCCAACGGTTATAATGATATATTAGGTCATGAGGACATACAGGTAATTATATCTATTACATATAGCAGTAGAATTACGTGTTTTTATTCAGTTATACATACAACTTACGTAATATCAAATTTATTTTCGATGTTAAAAATTGTATATGTCATATCTGCAATATTCTCATAGCTAATTTGTCTTTTGAAAACACACGTGTTTAAAAGTGGAATGCTATCAGAATATTAGCTATTGACATAACTCCCCTGTCTTTGTGTGAAAGACTATATGAATCTAACACCAGGGTGAGTGCCAGACAGAAAAATCTCAGACACCCAAGGGTAAGATTTCAAGTACTCGGACGAAGCTTGCTGAGTCCGAGACGCTAGAAATCTTACCCGAGGGTGTCTGAGATTTTTTTGTCTGGCACTCTCACTGGTGTTTGATTAATTTCCCCCCCCCTAGCATCCAAAAAAAATAAACAAATCACCGTCGAAACGCCATTGTTGACATCAGTGAATTACTTCCCTTTTCCCGACGTCATAATGCATGGAGCACGCGTCCGAGTTCGGGGTTGTTTCGGTGCCAAGAATTTACGCATTTATGGCGTGTTTTAGTCCAATTTTTGTCTTTCAAACACAATCGATATTTTATCTAATTGTATTAAATTATATGCTTTTCGATTCATGTAGACTAAGCCTGGTATGTTGTATAAACTATTGGCGGGAATAAATGCGTGTAGCTTGTCTTACACCCCCTGTGTAAGACAGAAAAATCTTGCACCGCGAAAATAGTGGATTTCCTAGTCCGAGGTGGGAGAAATGGGATATCTATGGGTGCTTTTCATGTAGGTTATCACAAAAAATACAGAAAAGAGGAACTAGACTATGCTATAATATAAAACAAGAGTCAAAGAAAAAAAAATAAAAAGACAATGGAAACAAAAAATGTCTAGGTTTCCTCACCGTTCATTGAAGATCTTATGGTGGCTTTGAGTTGTTATTGCTCCCCTTAGGGTCGTTGTCTCTTTGACACATTCCCCGTTTCCCTTCTTTTTCTTATTAAAGGTTTTACTTATACTAGTACATTATCACGAATATTTATTGAAACATGAAACATTCCGCTTAGAAAATTAAATTGTCCAATGTAGCAGATATTTACTCAACTTTCATGTTTACTGTCGATACGTTCGATTTTACTTGCTAAATAAATATACGTAGCCGAGGTTATGAATTCTATAATAATTTCGAAAACAAAATGTCTTAGACAGAACTAAACAAAAATGTTCTCAAGAGCTTTAATAATAAGAGATTGATATTCTACAATTCTGTTATTATTGTTTTTGCTTTATATCAAAAAAAATTTTCAAAAACATTCATAATCATTGTTTCGCCTTTTAGATTTTCCTGTAAAAATCCGGAATGCTAGTTCCTGTATATTCAAAACACAACTCATTGTTATTATTAGTGTGTCTGCTTGGATTAAGTTTCAAGTAATGCTTTTTCTGTTTATCTGAAAACTGCAAAAAATGAATAATAGTATAAATAATACTTACATTTTTCAGTTAGATTTTTACATTAAAAGAAATGCAGGTAAATTTCTCATTTACTTTTCCAGGCCCCGCCCATTTAAATTTATCTTCAATTTAGTCAGAACACTTTATTTGCAATTATCTTGAAATTATGGAGATTTAAAAAGAAAAACAAACAAATTAAGCCAAAAACTTCCTAGTCATCTGTTGTGGAGGTGTGTCAATGGTCGATTGGGTTATCAGTCATACCAGTACACTAACCATTCCATAAGACGTAGTTTGGGTTATGGAATATTTCCAGTTTTAATTTTTTTTTTCATTTGAAGTTATTTTTGTGTCAAAACATTGACATTCAAGGAATCGGGTAATTCTTGTTTTTTACCGAGAAAGTTATTTTATTACATAGAAAATCAAAACATTTGTGAGACGGAGGAATGGTGGGCCAAAAGAAATCTCCCATCTATAAATTTTTAACAGTTAATGATACATATTGAGTTTTTTAAATGGAAAATATGACAAATATACTTGTCCGTATTTAGTTCTTTCAGTTTCATTTTTCACAATTGACTCAGTCCTGTTGCTAACTGAATTTTACTGTTGTTACTATTGTTTTTTTTAGTTATCAAATTGGCTATGGGGAAGGTTTGGGCCCAATAAAACTAGGTTAACCCCGCCGCAGCAGGATTGTGCCTGGCCTAAGTCAGGAAATTTATTAAGCCTTTGTGTGTCTTGTCTTTTTTCTAGTTAGTTTACTTTATGTCTATAGGAGTCTAGGATGATGTTTATTTCACTGAACTTGATAACTCTTTATTCAGGGGCCGACTCCGACCTGCCGTTGGGTGTGGGGTTTTCTCACCGTTCATTGGTGATCTTATGGTGGCTTTGAGTTGTTATTACTCCCCTTTGGGTCGTTGTCTCTTTGACACATTCCCTGTTTCCCTTCTTTTTTCTATTAAATGGGTAGAAAGAAAAAAAAAACAACATTTCAATATATTTCGTAGCTTTATTCTAAAAAATTGTGCCTACAACATATCCAAATGACAAATTTCAATTAGATGATTTAAGTTCAACATATGTGCATAAACAGAAAAAAAAACGTAATATGCATAACTTTTCCAATAGCAATTAAGTAATTGCAGTTTTGGTAGCGGTTGAAATTGAAAATAAAATAGAAGAAGAAATAATAATTTCAAGTTAAAAAAAACTATGATTGATATAGATAATTACGTTTAGGTTTTTGTGTCTAAAACAGCTTTGTAAACATTAGAAAAGGGATTGAAACATGGATGATTCAACGGCAACAGTCCACGTGTATTAGTTTGCGTGCGCTATGTCACCCAAACCATCACTTATAACCACGCTTAAAGATGTACGTCCTTCCGTGTAACAAATAACTGATTTACTTGGTGCAAAATCATTAGTTAGCTATCTTGTTACAAACATAGCTAATATTTATTTATGGTTCGTTAATTCAAATGATTCAATTTAAAACAAATAACAACATTATTACGTTTTTTTCTGAAGGGCATTGCTTCTTAAATTCAAAATAAGAAAGAACTTTGGTACTTGTTTTTTTTCATAACGACAAATCCTTGACATGGAATCTTTAGATTAAAAGTGTTAATACGATGTAAGATGTTTGTTTCAAAGACTTTATTATCCATTTCTTTGATTTCGATTACAAGATTTAAATACTCTGAATTTTTATATACATTTTCAAGTAATCTAAAATTAAAATTGATCAAGTACAATATTTATTTAAATTAGAAACATTGATTTAAATTTGTTATGTTTATTTGCTTTTAATGTAATTTGTCAAGTGGGTTTGTTTTGTATTTGGTTTTGGAGAAAATTTA
The DNA here is from genome assembly GCA_002080025.1 of Modiolus philippinarum. Classification (NCBI taxonomy): domain Eukaryota; kingdom Metazoa; phylum Mollusca; class Bivalvia; order Mytilida; family Modiolidae; genus Modiolus; species Modiolus philippinarum. The sequence continues at coordinate 31,400 of MJUU01001682.1, forward strand.
GATACTCAAAAATTGGTTACTTTGGTAGGAGTCGGACATCAAAAATTACGCATCAAAAGGCGATAAGTAAATTAAAGCAAAACTATAAACTTCAAAAGTATATACTAGTGACAAGAAAAATACTATAAAAAGAGACAATCAAAATAGAAAATATAAGAGAACAAAAAAAAAAAAAAAAAAATAAAAAAAAAAATAAAAAAGTGATGAATAATTGTGTGGTAGGAAGGACGAGACCATCAAGAAATAAAATAACCGAACTAAAGTATGTTTTTGTTGATATACAGGAATATAGTATCATAAATGTTATTTTACTGAATAAATTTGAATTTTTTCAATTTCCGTTTTTAAAATTTTCTTGACTATTTCTTTTCTCGGTATTTTATATACGCTGGTCGAATTATATATTGGTATTGTCATTATCCTAAGCTGTGTTTATTTTTTATAAAATCATTAACATATGAATTAACCATAAAATTAAATAAATCAAATCTGTAGAATCACTTTTATTTATGTATTTCATGCTATTTATATATATAGCAGTAATGGTGTTCTTGTATTTAAGAGAATTTCTTAAATGGATTTACAAAGTTTAACATACTTTCAAATTTTGGCCTTTATAGTTTTTTTGCAATTCTAAATGTTATTCTGGCTGTTAAATGTGCCCACATCTTACAATTTTATAATACCAAGTTTTCTTACAATCGACGTGATGAATGTCCTGTATTTGTCTATATTTTATATTTGTCCACTCGCTTGAGCCACGTCAGCTTTTGTCCGGCAACAGACGACATTGATTGTAAGTTTGTTGAGGATCCAGAATACACGAGTAAAACGAAGTGGACATGACGTTGTTCGACATGTAACAATCAATTCCGCTCACACTGTTGGTAAGAACTGTCTTGATATAAAATCGCCAATGTTTGGTGTCCCTTGACTCTACATGTTGAGTAGTAGTTTTCCTAAGTGTGCAGTATTTTTTTTATATTTATTCAAAGTAAAAGTATTTGCTGTTTAGACGCAATAATGCAATCCATGAAATTGATAATTCTTGATGTTATTATGAAAATGGTTTATAGTATTTTGTAAATTCAAAAATATAATTATAATCGTACATGATTGTCTATTCAGTCGCCGTATTTCAACGACAAAACGTTACCATAGAAGATATAGTACAAAACCACTTAATCGGATTGTATTATGTCAATTTTTAACACTAAAAAACAATGTGTTACCAAACAAAACTCATTCACTTTGACATCTGTGATTAATTCATTAATACTTCAAAGAGTACATTATAATTACGTAACCCATACGTTCTACCACACAGGGGATAAACATTTGAAAGATGCCCTCCTTACATTGCAGTGCTTTCCTCTAAAGCAGAGGAAGATGTCAAAGTTCGATAGTTACGATCATTTACATTCAAAATTATCAAGTGCCCCGTCACGAATCTCTCATTTTATCTTTCTTGCATTCTACAGTTAAGATGGAAATTTGTATACAACTAAATTAGACAGGACTCAAAGTCTGCCATAGAGAATACATGTTTATCTAATTTCAATAAAATATTTCTAATTTATTATTCTATTGACTGAAAATCCTTATTTTCAGTGTGATCATTGTTTATATAATAAGCCAATAATTTATATAAGTGATCTGACACTTCTCTCTATAAGGAGGCTTGTTGTTAACGAATATCCAGTAAATAGGATATTAATTTTGTATATAAGTTTTCATTTTATAACTCATATATAAGTTTTCATTTTATAATTCATGCATTTCGATCATCTTTATTGCTTAAATACAATAAAAACTATCTGATTATTTCAGGTTGCGTGGAATTGAAGAACGAAATGACAGCGAGGATGATGCCGACGAGTTGTTGGTATAACTTATGAAACCACAATTCGTAAAAAAAATGCACAATTATGACAGAACTGTTACTAGTTAACAGAGAACTATACACAATTTAATCGTTTATTTCAACATTGTTTAAACAAAATGCAAAAATGTAATATTACTACACGGTCCATATCTTTGCTGGTGAACTAATAGTCGTAGAGGGTATTCACCAATCCAGTAGGCAATACTCCGGTGCTGGCCCGAAAACCAATTTTATTTAGAAACTTGCAATATCTAAATTTAATACAATTTGGTTCAAGACTAAGTAGTATCTCCCTCTCGCATAACTCTGTTAGATATTTTGATTTAATCTGCACAGAAGAGGCATACTAGTAAGCTTATGCAGATCTTAATTAAGAGTAACTTTGGTATTTTGTTATTCAACTTAAAACATGATATATGTCACGACTTTCTATATTACTAGTATATAAGAAAAATAAAATAAAAAAAAAATAACAAAAAATATTCTAAGTTTATCGAACAATTCATAGAAATGCCAAAATAAAGAAAATAAACAACGGAATTTGATAACATGTTCAGTTTACTCCAGAGGAAATGAACAAACCTATGTAGTTCTAAGGAAAATTTCATTCCTTTAGTTTTTTGCCATATAACTGTAATTGACATGAAAATACAGTCCAAAATCGCATTGAAAAAATGAGACAAATTTTTTAACAGAAAGTTTATGAGAATAACATTTTTAAAAAATATGTAGAGAAGATTAATAGATAAGCATGAAAAAAGTGTTTCTCTATACAGCTTCTGTGTAGCTTATTTTATCAAACGATACCAAGAGCAGCGCAGTATATGTATCAATCTTCAAAATAAACGTGGTTTGCTGTTTTCTGACGATATGAAAGACATAATTAACAGTTGCACCTTTTTATTTAATAAGATTACTAATGATTATTGGCAATTATTATAACAACCATTTCTGTGATCGAATTATAACTAAATACCGAAGTTACTGTAAATTTACTTTCTGCATATGCGCATTTCGACAACTTATGTCTCGTCAGTGCAGATAAAATCTAATCGTTTGGAAGACAATAAACTCAAAGCTGTTTAAAAACTGATAGAGAATAAATAACCAATATGATCTAAATGTAAAGCTAAAATCATCAAAGGACAGAGCTTTGCATGAGGGAGATACTCCTTAGTTTTCAACAAAATTTACGAAAATTTAGATATTGTAAGGTTCCGAAAATAACCGGCTCTCGGGTCAGCAACGAAGTACTGACTACTGGGTTGGTGAATACATCCAGGGACAAACAGTCCTGCAGCAGTGGCATCAACAAAGTGGTAACAAATAATTTAATACCGAAGTTAATGTGAATTTACTTTCTACATATGCGCATTTCGACAACTTATGTCTCTTCAGTGCAGATAAATCTAAACGTTTGGATGTTCATAAACTCAAAGATGTTTAAAAACTGATAGAGAATAAATAGCCAATATGATCTAAATGTAAAGCCAAAATCATCTAGGGACACTATACATTCCGAAAATGTTACGATAGAACAGACGAATGGACGGATAGAACGGCGAAATTACTACGGACATTATCCCATATCTTTCTGTGCAGGTTTAAAGCTGAACAAAATTGATGGAGATCATGTTCCAAGGGAACCACTGCTGTTATCTCTGGTTCTGGTATAAATATTTTATGCTGAATTCATATTTGATTCTTCCATTATGTATATAAGTTAAACTTTTTTCTAGTTTGATTTTTACTGTGAGTCTTTTAGTGTATTTATTTTTTAGCCATTCACCACACATAGGGGGAGGGTTTGGATCCAAGAAAACGAGTTAAACCCCACCGCAATTTTTGCGCCTGTCCAAAGTCAAGTATATGTTGGTCATTGGCTTGTCCTTGTCTAATAAAATTTTAGTTTCTTGATATTTGGGTTATTGGATGTGGTTTGTTTCCATTGATTTATTCACTTTTGTACATTTTTTGGGGCCATTTAGGGCTTGCTATATGGTGTGAGGTTTCTCAATGTGTTGAAGACCGTACGGTGACCCCTAGATGCTTTGCTTTCGAGTCGTTTTAACCAGGATATGGGATGTTGTATCCTTGACATTTACCCCATTTCCTTTCTTTTTCATAATGTTCAAATAAATCATATATCAAAGGCACACGTTTTTACAAGACTTAAATGTACATTATGATTGAAATGTCCAGACATTCAAGGTGCTTCCTGTTGTCTTTTTCAATTTGAGACAATATCAAAGGCTTTTTGCTTTATTGGTTGTAAGGTTCCTATCACTCCTTCTGTTGGTTAGATTTTATCTGAAATACCATCGGTTGTCGGGGAACAACATCAAGGGATAGTCGTCAAATGTTGATTTTATCAATAGGACAATCTTAAATCAGTGATGGTTGTAGTGGACAAATAATGCAGATATATTACAAGTAAAGATTTTAATTTTAATATTGTATGCGTGGCAAACGATTATGAAAGACACATTTACATAGATACAAATGTAATTCACAATTATTACGTTGTAAAACGAATCATTTGCCAAGCAACACGCATTCCCTACGTTAAGTTTGCATGAATTTTGATTTCCCTATGATTTAATCATGTTCAAGCACTTGTTTTCCAAATCTAAACACAAACTCCATCCAATAAATCTAAAATTCTTGGAAAAATAAACTTCATCCATTAAAACTAAATTCCCAAATTACATTTAATCCCTGTACTTTCTTTAGATGGGACTCTCACTGCTTCATTTCAGATAAAAAAATATTTTTCAGAAAAATTGATTACCAAAACAAATAACCTGAATGGCTTTAAAATAATGTTTCCCGTTTATTACATATATTTCTAAAATCGAGCTAGTTTGGTTTTCGGGTACACTTTTAGGTTTTCCGATAATTCTAAAATTTGAGATTTTTTTCCGAGATATGAGAGGTTATCGTATTAAACGGGAAACAATGTTGGAGATTGTTTTTCATATGCTTATTCAATTCTTATAAAGCACAGTTATCTCTCATAATATGTTCCCTATTTTTGCTTCTATCGTTGCTATTTGTTAGAAGAAATACTGTATGTTTTTTACCCTATAGGTTGAGTAATATTCTCATAAAAAAAAAGAAAAAAAAGCCAAACAAAAATTACATTCATAAACATTTTGTCGCACTTTTTCCAGAAATAGACACTGACATTACTGACCAATCGGCAACTGCAAACAAATCCAGCTGATTTTTGGCTGATTTTGGCTTTCATTGATAAGTTGTTCTCTATCAGCTTCTTCACATATTTAAGTTCATTCATTTCCAAATGTTTGGGTTAATCTGCATTAATGAGACATAAGTTGTTGAAATCCGCATATGCAAACCTAAATTAACATCCATTAAGATGATATTTATCAATTTTTTCGTAAACGGCTTAGGAAGTGTGAAAATGTTGAATAAAAATTGGAGAAACGGTAAATTAAATCCCGTGTCACAAAAGAAAAATAAAACAAAAACAGATTCAAGAAATCTTATTTGTAACGTAATCGGTAAAATAGAAAATGACATTTTTTTTAAATACAACGTGAAGATCAAGGTAAGAGGCCATATGGTTCTTTGTAAAATAATTTGTTGAGACCAGTTCATATCAACATGCAATATTTACCAATTATTTAGTTTTTAATAGATGGTTGATCTGAAATGAAGAGCAAAATGTTGTCGATTGGGCATGTGCTGAAACTTAAAAAGTAACTTCAGTATTGTGTTATTGTAAATAAGAATGTGCAACATACTTCCTATTGAAAATCACAAGTTTCTTAAGAAAGTTTTCAAGAAGGTGGTTGTTTTGTAACAAGTGTAACAGTAATCCCCATAATTTTTTAATTATTGTAATGAGAGAAGAAAATTTATAACTGGAATATTGATTATCATTATAACCAGCCTAAAAAAGATACATTTAGGGTTTAGAAACAAGTGTAACAGTCATCCCCATAACTTTTTAATTATTGTAATGAGAGAAGAAAATTTACAACATGTATAACTGGAATATTGATTATCATTATAACCCGCCTAAAAAAGATACATTTAGGGTTTAAAATGTAAAAAATGACAAATACTTCCACAGAGCTGGTTTTTGCCATGGTAGAGATTTAAAGTCAAAACAAATTCCCTATATTTACACAATTTTCAAGGAATGCCATACCTGACAAAATATTTCAATTGCTTTCAGAGAATGACTGTAAATGTTGAACAGTATTCCTAGGTTTGGTCCATATTTTTGTTTCATTTATTATAGATATATATGAAATGTCGGTTTCCCAAATAAGAACATACATTTTCAGCTATATTTGCGGATTGGACATGACCGATTTTGACTTTTCCATGGATTGACCAACAGTGTGGCATGTGCTATCTATCTATAGAGAGTAGTAGGACAAGCTTGCCCATCCGAAACACCTGTGTTGGAGTTCACAATGTTAGTGCGTGAGTTTTAAGTGTTGTACTTGTGGTTTTAGTGTGTTTATTGGGTGAAGTGTCTTTAGTCCTCTGTCGTTTTGTGTTTTCGTATTTGCCTGGTCTTTGGACTTTGATATATGTAATCGTGTGCTTTGTTCCTTCAGTATAGTGTCGTTGTTTTATTACCAAACTTCATCCCATAATTGACAGTAACTGTTTACAAAGTTGTTGTGTTTTTTTATTAGGACCTGGTACAATATACCGTAAAAGATCTGCTGTCTGGCCGTATCCACCGAATCATGTTACAAATAATTGCCTACTCAAGAAGTGGTTTTCTGCGATGTTTCCAGACGGATCATTTCACTTCTCGATGTCGGAATCCGACATGAGAAAATTCCGAACTATGCATGGGATTAATTTATATAAAAGCTTTTTAGTAAAATCTATCCACTTAATAACTTAGTAATCCTTTTAAGAATGCATTTTCCTTTTTAAGTATACATTAATATTGCAAGTCACTTTTTTACACGACAAATTACACGAGATAACTTTCAGCTTGACTTGGAGACATCTATACTTTTGTTTAAAGTGCCACTTTAAGATCATCAAAGACCTTTGATTAATACTTGTACCATAATGTACAAAATATGTACCTATTAAAGTATTATTAAGCAGAAAAAGGTTATAGTTTTAAATATTCCTTAAGATTATGCATTTTCTATAAAGAAGTTAAGGGAAACTGAAGGAGCTGAATCATCTATGTAAATAAGCGCGGTAAAATTAATTAGACATATTTAAGGCTTTGTATAAGTTAGTAACAGGAAGTCTTGAAGAATGATTATTTAGTCATACGAGGTGTACACGTGGTCCCAAGCAAACCATGTGCCTGACATTTTGTATTTTGTCTGGTCTCTTCATGTCAAGTTTACTGGAGACTTTGTAAAGAAATCTCCCTTTAGAAGTTTTTAGTATTTTTTTTTCTCTATGCAAATTACAAATGTACACCTAACACAACTCATAGATTTTTTTTCGAGCAAAAAAAAAAAAATCAAGAATTAGTCATCAATGCCACTAGTGAAGCAAGACATGTCTACTCTTCCCGAAAACCTCCGAGTTTTAAATAGAGTACACACTATAAGTGTCTCAGTTCCGAATATTTTGTTAGGACTTCTGTGCTTTGTAGCTGTCCAATGTCTTTGTTTTTCTATTTTCCCGTTTCTATTATGTCTCTAGACTTAGATTTTTGTAACCACATCCTTTGTTCCTTCGGTATTCTACTGTCGTTGGTTAATTTTTAATTCTAAACATTAAGAATTTTAAACAGTAAGGTTGTCTTCGAGATGCAGGGACATTTTGACAAAAATGTCTTAAATTACTTTAAGTGCATATTATTTTACACACATTTAAAATCAGATCATAGTTTATATGTATTCAAATAAATGACAATTGTATGCTATGATTACAAATGAAATTTCATCAAGTTCATTAAAAACCAAGGATCATTTCCATAAAGTAGTGATTTATCTCGATCACTCTGACCATAAAGCACATTCCTTGATCAGTTTTTATCATCCATAATCACGTTTTTCCCAAAATGGTCATGTTTACATTTTCATTTAGTTTTCTTTTGACCCTTTCAAAGATTTATTCCCTTTAAATTTGATCAGCGTATTGAAAATTGGACATTCACATCAGGATCCTCAATTTCTTGCACACAAGTGTTTTCACACTGGTTTGGGTCATTTTCAAAATTCGTTTCATGGATTAAAGTTTATGACTTTTCAAACTTTTTTAACAGCAATATACATTAAAAATAAGGCAGATAAAATACCTCAGTTCTCAATGCGCATATGCAGAAATTAAATTCACAGTGACTTCAGTATTTAGTTATTTGTTACCAGTGGGTCGATAACACTGCCCGAGGGTATTCACCAGCCCAGTAGTCAGTACTTCGGTACTGACCTGAAAGCCGATTCTCTTTGGAACTTTACAATATCAAAATTTTTGTAAATTTTATTTGAAAACTAAGTATCTCACTATTGCAACGCTCTGTCTTTAGCCGATTTTCGCTTTACAATTAGATCATATTGGTTATTTGTTCTCTCTCAGTTTTTAAATATCTTTCCGTTTATGGTCTACCAAACGTTTAGATTTTAACTGCACTGAAGAGACATAAGTTGTCGAAGTGCGCATATGCAGAAATTAAATTCACTTCGGTATTAAGTTATTTTGTACTGGAATTTGATTTGTTTTCAAGGCAAGTACAAATTTTACGGAGATTATGTTTCATGACGTACAAACAGCTTAAGGACTGACCCTGGGGAGAGATTTAAGTTGTGTATTGTTAGTCAACCGTACGAGTGATAACCGGAAGCGAAGAGTGTTTGTATCTCCATTTGATGGGAGAGTTCAAATCCAGGATTCGTTTAGATTAGCGTGGTCTTTTTTAAAAATAGTTCATTTGTAAATTGTCCATCCGGCATATAATGGTAGCCGATCAGTATAAATCAACTTGCAACTGGAGTAGAACTAGCTTTGATTAGTCTTTCTCTGACTATCTTACTTAATTTGTAACTTGCTTTGTAAATTGCTTTGCCAGTTGGGTTGTTACCCTATCAGTAATTCTATTTTCATATTAGCTCTTGGAAGAACAAAGTGCTTTCTTTTCGTGGAACCTACATACATTGTCATAGATCTAACATGACTTTAATTTGTGGTTTCATATTAGTCAATCCCATTGTCTTGAGGTAGTCCGAGCCTAGTAAAAATATCAAAAATTAAAATAACAACGATATGTCACCAGTCATCTTTTTCTGATTTCAGACTTCGAAAATCAGGCCAAATTCACTATTTTTCAGCAATATTTATAAAGAATATAAAGGGAACTGTGAGAACTTGCTTATTATTTAGCTTTCATATGAAATAAATATCAGACAGATATTTTTAATTTTTTAGATATTTCAGAGATAAGCACTTAAGCTATATGATGAGGTAAAAAATCAATATGTCACCACTTGATTAAGAGAAAGATAATATTTACGGGAAAGGGGAGCTAATTCGCGGGAAAGTGTATGCCAATCTATTGTGACGTCACAATTAAAAGGCCAATAAAGGAATATTCCGGCTTGAAAATCAAGTCAATGCCGCATCCGAATTTTGTTTTACCAATGCACCGTGTATTAGTGTCGATCTACCTTAAATTCATACATCGAATTACCAAAACTTGACTTGTTAACTTAGCATCTTTCTAATAATAAAACGCGCATGAATTGGTGTCACGAGCTGAATATTTCACACTATTTTTGACATCAATTTGGCACTTCGGACGTGACGAAGGATTGATATGAAGGCTTCATCGTAGTCAAAGTAGAAATGTAGTGCCTTTCGTGACAAATGTGTAATATATAAATTATTGCATAATATTTCAGTTATGACAAATTGCCGTTATTGGCTCCACTCCGATTAAGAGATAAAGGATGGATTTGAGAATTATGTTGTCATAAAAATATCTTTTTTTAATATTGCGTATCATAGCTTTTGACCACTTAACGAAAATCCTACTTGAACATTCTCTTCCCATTAGATAAAGATTCAAGTCCACTTCAAATGCCAAAAAAGTTCCAATCCTTGCGATGCGTTTTGTTTTAGAAAAGATTCGTGCAGAGATGTTTGCACACGGATTAGCATCAGCTAAGTAACGAGATCAGGACTGCGCGTTTTATCATTTCAAGTTAATAGGAAAATAAAAGCTAAACTATATAAACTAAATAAGTTAACAAAACATTATACCAAGTGCATCCTTAAAAAATATTTTAGTTTCAATTTCTTCTCTCCTACCCATTTCTATTCCGAGTATAGAAATATTTACAGGTATTTGAACTAAGAAGAGTGAAACCTGATCCAACAGTCCAAAACAGAACAGTCCAAAAGACAATGACCACTTAAGAAAAAAGAAAGAGACAAGGACAACACATAAGAAAGGAGTAGAAAAGAATGATGGATACACAACATGGACCTACATTTAAATCCATGGTTGAAATCAGGTGCACCGGTAGAGTATGAATCTTTTGTTTCTTGTAAGATCATCGACAATGTGCCTAAACACGTCAATTCCGTTATGAATGACGGAAGTAATAGAAATACTGAACAGAATTGTCAGGGACCGAAATCCAAAGTGCGAATAGGTAAAGAAAGGTAAAATCACTGGCAAAATTGTCAACCAAAATAGTCCTGACTTGGAACATGCAATTAAAAAATTGGTGGGTTTAACCGGTTTTATTTCGTGCGAAACCTAACCTTCCATTGCGGTAATTATATAATATCTGGTAGCAACTCCACATTAATGGACCGATTCAGAAGTGGAATGGCATTATGGGAACGTCATTGTTCTGAACGTTTTTGATTGGTCTAAACGTATTCTACGAGGACGCCGAGCTTGCGCAACGTCATTTACGAGGACGGAAGTTGAATTTCTGTATCGGTCAGTTGCTATTGAAAGGTCGTAGAGAGTGAAAAGAAATGTACATCCCAGTACTAAAAATAAAAAAAAAATGAATGGAATTTCTGCTAAAGAACCTTTTTTATGATTGTGTGAGACGGGATTTGTTTTTGAAGACTTCAGGTAGTCATGGAGATAACTATGGCTACTAAGAAAGTAAGAATAGGTTGTGCTAGCTCTAGCGTAACGGATCGATTGTAAATCTTACAATCCGGTTTGACAAACTGTTTCTTCTGAACTACCTGTACCAAATCAGCATATTATCTATAGAATTTGTCTTATAAATGTACATGAGACAAACTTTCTACATATACATGTTGAAACAAAGCAATTGAACAACGCTTTTATTTTTGTTCCTCATTTTTTTTTCTATTCATTTTTAGTAACTCTGCAAATCCACTCATTTTTGAAACTCAGCATAGCCCTACATTTCAACAGTTAAATAGACATTTTCAGCATTGGATTATCCCAGTTGTTTCCTATTGGTCTAATTAGAAATAACTTTTGCTAGATTTCAAAAATGGTTTGGAAAATAAGCCCATAAGTGTTGCAAAAAAACGGTGATTTTGTTCAGATATTTGCTAATTTTTTAGCGCCAAGTATGTCATTGTATGTAAATCCTGTTTTCTGTGTTAAACTGTAAAACTATGTATTTTTGAAATTCGTATGAGTGTTTCTATAATAAAAAGCATGAGAACTTCATTAAGGATGGTAATTCGTCAAGTTTATAATATCGAGGTTTTAAAATCAGTATCTTTATTTATTAGAACATCGATCATACATCATTTTAAGCAAAATATATTGATAGACCAGTGTGCCTGTTTTTGAGATATAAAAGAGTGAAAATTTGTCGGGGAAACGGAACTCCTCTAGATTTTTCATTTACTTTGCATTAAGACAATCGACCCTTGATATAGTATGAAGGTGTATCAAGAATTTCAATAAATTTTGTCAAAAGTTTATTCAAGATGTATACAAACATAGTTGGGGTCAGCGTGCAAAATTTTCTAATGCATAATGACGGATAGAATATGAGAATTTCGAAAGTCATAGACAATTTCAAAAACCAGAGGAGTGACTATCCTAAAGCTCTTTGCTCTTGTCTGTTTTCGATTCTTATGCTTTGATATCTCCTACTAATTGATACGACACGGCAGCAATGTCAGACTACCTACATTCGCTATTTCTGGATTTCTTTTAATAAAAATTTTAATATAATTTGAACTCAGTAGCTGTAAAAAGTCGCCTGGTCACTTTTATCGGATTCGAATTTGCAGTATCATGATGATATAAAAAAGCTCTATAAAATAATCCTGACCTTCAGAGTTATCAATTTTCTTCTTTTATCCAAACAAAATTCCAAAACTGATAAGTTGCTTTATAATATATATGATGTAGGAATAAACTTTTATCTATTTTTTTATCTATTTATGGAAAATGAATAGTTTTCATAGAAAGGAGTTGCATAGACTGAAGTTAGGTTTAAATGAGTCCAATATTCATGACAAAATATGGCAGTTACGTGATTAAAAAATTGCATATTTACAATGAAGGGATATGGAGTAAATGCAAATGAGACAAAATCTCTACAAATCATGGTAACACAGCAATGGAACAAGGCTTTTATTGTTGTTCTTCATCTTGAAGTCACCATGAGGCCATTTGGACAACTGATTTGTCTCCAGTGCAGATAAAATCGAATATTTGCAGGACTATTGATCAAAAACTTGTAAAACCTGCTAGAGAACAAATATCCTAAAAGATCTAAATGAAAAGCCAAAACAATTAGGCTAAAGACAGAGCTTATGGAGATACTCTTTCGTTTTAAGAAAATTTTCTAAAATTTAAATCTTGCAGGTTTCCAAATATAATTGGTTTTGGGGACTGACTAATTGGTAAGCGAATACCCTTGGAGACAAACAGTCCATCAGCAGAGGTATCGGTCTACTGGTAATAAATACAGAATGCCGAATAATTAGTTTCTGCATATGGCATGTAGAGTATTGTTCTTCCTTGCTGTATTTGATCGTTTAAAGAAGGCAAGTAAATATTGGTTCTATATCGCCTGGTACAAATTTTGTAGTCATGCGTCTACATCTACTGGTCGTGTAATTTAAGGATAAATATAGATCAAGAATGCAAACAGTTGGATAAATCTCTGGCTTATTCTGTACTTATATACTTGTAACGTTGTTTATAGCTTCACGAATTTTGTTTTCTTTACATAAGGATAAGTTCACATACACAAATCAGGTAAACAGTATAAAGTTTATATAAATATTGCACACTTTTAGCTACCATCAAATAAATAGTAGTGTTAACATTTAAGCCATTTGATCATTTATTTCCATATAAGGTCTTAAACATCTTTCCCAAATGTTCTGTTTTTATTTGTTTTGAAAATATATGTAAAGTGTAAATGCATGTATGCAAACTCAAACATTTTGAAGGTGTTTTGTTTTTTAATACACCTTAATTTATATTTTCTTCAAAAACCTAGACAACGGAGCGAAGGTACAACATGGCAACATATACGTGTTAGATAATTTTGACTGAGTAGAAGGATTTGACCAAATTTGATAACAAAACGGAAGCATTGTCCATTTTCAACGAATCAAACATCGCATACAATCCTACTTCAAATTCCTTCTATAAATATGCAAATAAGATTTGAAAGTTTCCTTTAAATTGAGTTGCAAAAAGTAGACCTGAAACGCTTTTTGCCTCAAATAAGGAAACAGTAGCAGCTACTTTTGTAAAATACATGAAAATGTATATGAACAAACCTTGAACGTAATTGTTTATCTTATTTGTCCAAGCTTGTATTTACTGATGTAACGACAGTATCAGAATACGGAAGGTACAAGATGCATACATTACAAAAAGAAGAGAGGACCTCGATAATGTTGTAAAACTTATGTCCAATCCATTTTGCTTTATTTTTTGCAAATAAAATATGTTTAATGTAACAAAAATCAACGTCCTGAGATATGGCTAAACAGGAGAAAACAGAAAAAATGATAGCAACAAAGAAATACTAAAATAAAAACATAACATTCAATTCTAAAGCAATTACAGTGTGATTTTCCATAAAAAAAACAGGAGTCACATCAGGTGCTTCTGAAACTTCGAATAAAGCACCAGTCACACTGTCAGTGAGTCAGTCAAGAATAAAGTCAGAATAGGCATGTAAAAAAACTGTAGAAAATTACTTCATCAATTCAAGGAAAGAACATCTCTGTGAAAATATAAATAAATGAATGAACGAATAAATACTTAAATAAAAAAAAAATAACATGTAATCGAACATATCTTTCATTTAAAATCAAGTTAAAACATAGGTAATGCTGCTTAAAATTATGGGTACATTTAAAACATTGAGCTTGCAATATGCTCAGCTTCCAAGGATTTATCGCAACTGTAATCATTGGAAACCATCTTGGCATTAGTTTTGTGTGTTAGCTTATTGCTCAAATATTTTAAAAGCTTTAAGAAATTAAAAAGGTTAATAGCAATTACATTATGCATGTCTAGATTTGTTAACTCTGAGAGTTCGTTATTTTAAAAACAATCTATATATATAGTTACTACCATTTTCTTTCAAAATTTTAATAAATGGTGCTTGTTTAATTGGGTGGTCCCAATATCCATTATCCCATTTAGTCTGGACTAAAATATCCCTTTTAAAATTGAAGATATCTGAGATCATGTCAGATAACTTTTTCCCCAAACCATACAGGATAGGTCATACTGTCATTTTAATTTCTGCATATGCGCATTTCGACAATTTATGTCTCAGCAGTGCAGATAAAATCTAAACGTTTGGAAGACCATTAACTCAAAGATGTTTAAAAACTGATAGAGAACAAGTAGCCAATATGATCTAAATATATGTATTTACTCTTTTTGCGTTGTCTTGTTATAGTTAACTTTTTGTAATCGTTAGTTATGTTTGTGGTACCGGTCTGCCCTTGTCCATGTTTGAATACTTAAGTGATTATAAAGACTTTTCAAAATTTTACCTCGGTACTGTTTGAGGGTCAGAGATGTAACATATACCATGGCTTTTAATTGGTTTTGTGTCAGGGTAAGAAAATGACATGAACCAATCGGCAACCCAACAGTGAGTTTTGACAGTTCAATTGATGGAAAATTTGAAAATTCTTGAATTTTACAGATTTTACGATGTCTTAACTTTGACCAAAAAGCAGCATTTTCTTACAAAACTCTCTTATATCAGCACGGACCTGTGATTTTTATTAGTTATGTTTCTTAAGTTTAACGAGATCAAACAATCTGGAAACTTTGAAAGAAAACTTGATGGCACAAATCAATATTTTTACCTGAAATGACCCGAAAGTAGACAAAATTTGAAGAAATTTGCACAAAACCACCTGATGATTGCACAAAAATATGTTCACAGACATATGGTTTTCTCTTCAAAAATAATGTTTTCAGGGTCTTCGAAATTCAAAAATATAGGTTTCGAGAAAAACTTGATGTAGGAAAATTATGACCTCTCCGGAGAATATATCCTTAAACGAAGATATGCATGTATATTTTACGAAAGGATATGGAGTAAATGAACACGAGACCATAACACATATGTTAACTCCAACTGCAATAATTTTAAGTTGCTGTATGGCCATTTCGGAAATTTATTCCTCATCAGCAGCACTAGAACCCAAACAAAGGAACTCCACGACAAAGGTACTTTAATTATTTAAGCTTTGAAATAGTTATATTTTTGTTGTGCATGTTATGTTCTAATATTGTATATATTTGATTTTGACAAAGAACGACTTCAGGATTTAAATGTTTGAAAGTAATCAAATTGCATGACTTTTTATATATCCATTTACCCCTACTTAACATACATCACAACATCGTAAGTAAAATGTAGATGTTTTGACAAAACACATAATTTGTTATTGAATATGCTTATAAAACTAAACACCCAGGACAAAAGGTTAATGGACATGTAATGTCATGAACATGTAGGTTATCGCGAAATAATATACCAAAGAACACAAACCAAAGCTAAATAAATTAAATGTGAAACATTTTGCTTTGTAATGGGCCTGTTATTTAGATCCTTCCAAACCACAAACTGTGTGCAGTGTCATATTATGTAGATGACTTTTGAACAAATTCCATGTTCATTGACGAGCGTTAAAATTATAAGTCTTAATTTTACTTTACCATTAACATTCAGTCGTAAATACATATATTTCTTGCATTGATATTTCATTTCAGCTCATCATAAGGGTATTGCCTGTCTCATTCCAGGTGGTTGTTATAAGGTGTTAAAATTGCTGAGAGAAAGTTTAGCATTTTTCTTACCAACAATAATCCAGCGCCGTATGAATACGAGCAGAATACTGAAGAATCCTTCGGTATTTTTTTTTACACAGACGTGTTATAATATAAATAATATTGCACTCGGTAGATGTCCTTGGTACTGGATATGGCCTCCTATTTCGATGTTATTTGGTAATGAGTACGTCTTTTTTGACTACTTTTGGATTATGGGTTTCCAAAATATTTGGTTTTAATGCTGTTCATGAGAGGTTACTCCTTGAAACACGTGTACAGCATAACAAAATTCACTGTTTTTTCTGCAACTTCGGTATTTTTGTATTGTTTTCTACCTACAGGATAATATCTCAAATGGTGACAAACAATGCATTAAGTATAAAAAAAGGAAATGGCAACAAAAGCTACAAAAAGTAGTCTGGAACCAAATTTTTCGAATGTTGAGATAAGTAATTTCACGAGATGCATGTTGACAGATAAGAAAGGTTCCTTAAAAAAAGATAAAAAAATAAGTCGGTAAGTGATGCAAATTTGCATTTCAGGTAAAACCTGAAAGAGTTAATCATTATAAATTGGATCGTCTTCGTACACTATTTTTCAAACTTAAAAATATCTCTTGTTTTGTAAGTTTTCAGTCTCTTTAAACAAGTGCCTATGTAAAAGAATTGGCAATATGTTAGTTGGTTGGAATCAAAACTCTAACGAAAGTTCATATCAGGTAAAAAGCTCTGTCGTCAATTCTACAATATAATAAATAAACTGGTATAACGAAGCTGCATTCAATTTTCCTATTGTTTTATGTTGAATTATTGTGGACAGTCTATTGCTAGCAAACGTAAAGATCAAGAATATTTTTTTAAATATTTCTTGATCTGATTTTTGGTACAAATATGCAATGTGATATTATTTTGAGTCAAACCAAACCAGGTAGGCTCGGATTCAACATTTACAGTTACTTTGAGCTCTTTATGTGACCATTTTGCCAAATTATGCCTCATTTATTAATACAATGCAGTCCTTGGTTTATTTTGGCATGAATATTCAATTGTTGCACAAAATGTTATTTGCTGTGTCATTATGGTATGCTATCCCGTTGTTAAAAACCAAGATTGCAATATAGAACAGTATTAAAAAGCATAATTCCATTTATCTTGAAAAAAATTGATAAAAGGTCAATATTTACATTAACCCTATGGTCACGTGGAGACGTATGGCTTTAAGGAGCAAATTCTCTTGTTAAATGTTGTTTCTTATCAATGAAATCCACACTTGAGAGAGATTAATATGATGTGAGTTGTAAAGTGGCTGTTATCGTTGCATGTATGAAAAATATTATGACTTTCCAATTAGCTTAATTTGTCAATATTTCATTGTTAGGTGACACTTTTGACACCTATTAACATTTTTGCTAAATTTTAGTTCTATCTTGAAACGAAACTCTTATACAACATGTAAACATGCATATTTTACGATTTTAAACATGATGACAGAAAAGAAATTTTCAATATGACTTGCCATTAAAACCCTTAATTTTTTAGATTAATTATTAAAATATCATTAAAAATACAATTATAACACTTTTGATACTTTATACATGTAAATTTTAATAGGTGGTATTGTTGTTACAGCCTAAAGAGATATATTTGCAAACTATCAAGTTTAAAATTGTTCAAAGTCAATTGGTTATGCTAATTGTTTCCTTCCCCCAGTAGGTAGGTACTTTCCAATGGAAATGTGAATCAAGAAAATTTTACTCTGCAAATACAAAGCCCTACGTCTTTTATAACTATTAATTGATTTATAAATTTTCTTTCATGGTCGTCTTTATTTTCAACCCACAAACAATACTGTAACTTGTCTTGATATTTGGTCTTCTAAACGAGTGATTTTATTATTAAAATTTATTAATTATTTATTATTAATTTAAATTCACAGTAACTTCGGTATTAAGCTATTTATTGTCTGGAATAACAAAAACAGGAAAACAGCAAACACCTACAATGGCAAGGAAACCTCATTTCTATTTTTAGAAGCTTTCAGAATTTACTATTTATTATACAACTTGTGTATTTTTTGTATTCCGAAACCACTGGGTCAATGCTACTGCTCAGATCAGAGGTCCCTGAGGGTATTCACCAGCCAAGTTGTCAGACTTGTCTGATTTGAAAAAAAAAATACTTTGCGTTATATATCAGTTTACTGCTTTCATTAAAATTCTAACCCTTTAAAAATACCGAGGCTTCACTCCATACTCAGTTGATATTGGGTCTCCAATTTTGATATTTTTGGTAATGATTACTTCTTTTTGACTATTTTTAATATGATTTCCATATTATTTGATTTAAAGCTGCTGATGAGCGGTTTATAATGCAACTTTTGTATTTAAATTTTTTTATTGTTGCACTTAAAAATGACTATTAAGGTTGTTGCCACCTTTGAATGAAAGAAATGAAAATTTCATAAAAAAATTTTGAATTAAAAGGATTAAATGACAAGATAACAATAAACAAGAAAAGATAATAGGTTCATGCCCTTGATTTTGAGATACAAGCAATTCAATATGGCGGGAAATGTCCATTTTCTAGGGTTTTCATACGCTTTGTATAGAAATTTGTAAGTTATAGAACTCAAGTGTAGGAGTGATGTCAATTTCGTTAATTTTTATCCAAACTCCTTAAAGTTACATAGTTTTAGAATATAATATAAATAGAGGTTGTTTATGGGCATATTATTGTATTTATTATTTTATAGAAAAAGACGGTGAAGTTCGCATATCTGACTAAAGGTGACAAATTTATAACGGCAGATACCTGAAGAGATATTTTCCTATTAAGTCTGGATTGAAAGCTGCACCCTACCAATTGTTTATGTTATATTAGGAATGTAGTTTTCATGCTCCAAATTTGTTCAAACTTTTTAAAACCATTCGAATGCTATTGGTGATAAAGTATTTAACAATTTATGTATATATTGTAACAACGGCAGTAGAATACCGAAGGAACAAAGGAGTCGAATTCACAAAAATCGAAGTCCAAAGACATGGCCGAAACGAGGACACAGAAAACAATGACGCTAGACAGATACAAAGCACAGACATAGAAATCACAACATTCAAAACAAAGGCACTCACAGTGTGAACTCAAGTCAAACTGAGAGTGACATCAGGTGATCCGAAAGGGTAAGCATGTCCTGCTCTGTTAACACTAAATGAATAAATATTCTTTTATCACGTTACTACAATACTTACTCCTACACCACTGCTGCAAGGTATTCTTTACATTTTTAATAATGAATGTGTTATAACAAGACACTTCTGTTTATTGGATTAATAGTTTCATTAAAATATTTTAGTCTCTAAAATGCAAAAAAAAAAAAAAAAAAAATTAAAAAATGTAATTGATCTACAACAATAACATTCTGGCAATTTACTGTTCACTTTACTTTCTGTAAACTGTATACCCCTTATACCTTTACATTAATAGTTTTAAAACTTTATGACTCACAGGAGAAAATGGTCTTATTATCCCCGCACTTTTGAAGAAAGTTCGGGGATAATGTAATACCCTCCGTCTGTCCGTCCGTCCGTCCGTCCGTCACACATTTCTTGTGACTCAACTTCCTCCTACATTTTTGGATTTAGGGATTTAATTTTATTGTAGAATTGTTGTATATAGTCTGCAGATGCGCAATAAGCTTTCGGATTTTCGATATTGGTCTTGGTGCAAACAAGAGGCCCCATGATGTCAATTTTTACACATGTGGCATGTGACACAAACTTCTCCTACATTTATGGATTTAGGGATTTAATTTTGTTATAGAATTGTTGCATATAATCTGCAGATGCGCAATAAGCTTTCGGATTTTTGATATTGGTCTTGGTGCAAACAAGAGGCCCCATGATGTCAATTTTAACAAAGACCCAAAGATGTGGATTAGACACACATGTGGCATGTGACGCAAACTCCTCCTACATTTTTGGATTTAGGGATCAAATCTTTATGCAGAATTGTTGCATATAGCCTATAGATTTGCAATAAGCTTTTCGAATTTGGTTCCGGTTCCAACTTTGGTAAATTTCCTGAAAATGTCAAAGACACATATATTTTTTTTTTATTTTGGCATATTATCTTATATTCTGACAAGTGTTTTGTAAAAAACAAAATTCTGAAAACTTAAAATTCTAAAATTTGATTCCAATTTTGGTAAATTTCCTGAAAGTTTCAAAGACCACTTATTTTTTGGAATTCTACCTAGCAACCATACTTAAAATGATTGTGTAGTTTAGGATGAACATTTTCATAAATTTGATTTCAAAAATATTATATTCCAGTTTCGGTAAATTTCCTGAAAGTCTCAAAGACCACTTATTTTTTGGAATTCTACCTAGCAACCATACTTAAATTATTTGTTTAGTTTAGGAAAATAACTTTCATCAACTGGATTTCAAAAATAGTGATTCCAATCTTGGTAAAATTTTCTGAAAGTCTCAAAGACCTCTTATTTTTTGGAATTCTACTTAGCAACCATATATCCTAGAATTCTTTTAGTAACAATAATGACTATCAATAGATAGGTTTAAAAAATAATGAAAAAAATTATGCCAAGGGTGAATAATAATTGTTTTCCGTGTCAAACAGGGAGTGCGGGGAAAGCTGTCGTTTCCGACAACATCTAGTTATTAATTGTGAAACAAAATTAGACCTTAACTTCGTTTTTATACGTTGAAGTTTCGGCTTCTTACATATTTACCAATAATTTTTTATGGATATCTTTTCCTCACAGGGATAAAACTTACTTCTATTTTTCTTCTGATTATTATTATTTAATATGAAAAAGACAGGAAATGGGGTAAATGTCAAGGAGACAACATCCAATCTCCAGGTTAAAACGACCCAAAACAAAGCATACGTACGGAACCTCACACAATATAGCAAGTCATAAATGGCCCCAAAAAGTAAAAAGTGAATAAATCAATGGAAACAAATCACATCTAGTAACCCAAATAGCAAGAAACTGAAATTTGATAAGAAGACAAGAAGCCAATGACCAACATATTCCTGACTTGGGACAGGCGCAAAAATTGTGGTGTGGTTAAACCCATTTTCTTTGATCCAAACCCTCCCCCTATGTGTGGTGATGGCTAAAAAATAAATACACAAAAAGATCCACAGTAAAAATCAAACTAGAAAAAAGACCAACTTATCAAGACGAATACTTTTGCAATGAAATACATAAAACATGACAATACACATGGGTACTGTCCTGACAAATACTTGCAGTTACTGACAGCTAGCTAAGGACATAATTTCCGTTGACTATGATATCAAGCCTTCTTACATATGAAACTTCAACCGAAATACTTCTAAATAGATTTAATATAACAACATCGTCAATTATAAAAGAAGAGCATGATATTGTGCAATGCCAAATGCTGCCAATATGAAAAATTGTTTTAATATATTTACGGTGTACAGCATGTATAGGAGCCGATCAATATCTTCGCCACCAAAAACCAGAAGTAAATATTTAACAACAATTCTGTATTTATGTATAAGTTTGCTCAAATAACTAAATATCGAAGTTACTGTAAATTTAATTTCTGCATATGCGCATTTCGACAACTTATGTCTCTTCAGTGCAGATAAAATCTAAACGTTTGGAAGACCATAACTCAAGGATATGTAAGAACTGATACAGAACAAATGACCAAAATGATCTAAATGTAAAGCCAAAATCAGTCAAGGACAGAGCTTTGCATGAGGGAGATACTCCTTAGTTTTCAACAAAATTTACAAAAATTTTGATATTGTAATGTTCCAAATAGAATCGGCTTTCGGGTCAGCACCGAAGTACTGACTACAGGTCTGATGAATACCCTCGGAGACGTAACAGTCCACCAGCAGTTGCATCGACCCATTGGTAACAAATAACTAAATACCAAATTTCAACGGATTAATAAGTTTGGCAGGACAATTTTTCGAATTTATGCACTCTGTAAATGATATTTCCATAGAAGTTTGGATATGAAATGCCCTTGTCACCAGAGTGAAAGATAATTTCATATTTTTATTATTAATTTTCAATTTCTGTTTTCTGACAGGATCTAAATAGAAAAGCCAAAATTCAGCTAGCTAAGGACAGAGCTATGCATGAGGGGATACTTCTTAGTTTTAAACAAAATTTTTTAAAATTTAGATATTGAAAGTTTCAATAAAATCAGTTTTTGGGTCAGCATGAAAGTACTGACTACTGGGTTGGCGAATATCAAAAATGACAATATAGTATCTAAAAACAGTATCAAGGTCAAAGATAAAATTCTGTCACGAAAAGATAAAAAAAAATATTTACAATGTGAAGTGCTAAACTTGTTCTTTAATGAGCTCTAAAAAGTTATTGTGTTAGATAAAATGTCTTGTTTTTGGCTGACGGTTCGGTTCGCACTGTCTTTTCAAAATTATAACAATAATTAGATGACTTTTGAAATGTATGGCAAACATATGAAGCTTATGGAGGACTAAACACAATTGCTGTTCAGCAGTCACTGTCCTTAGTAACATCTTTATCTGATTATAAAGTATATTCCACCCATATTGTAATTGACAAACATGATTTAAGATGAAACATATAGCATTTCTAAGAATGTGTAATTTTTTAAGTTCTGAGAAACACAATAATTTTACGTAAAAGGCCGTTAGAACTTTCTCATTAAAAGACGCAAAATTTAGAATCATTGTTTGCTTTGAGAAAACCAAAATTGATAATGAAACGCCTGATGTGTAATTTTACTGAAAACTCGACTAAACCATAGCGGGTAATTAAACTTTAAAGTTTCACGATTGAATTTGCTTGGTTTTTCAAATTCCCTTGATCCTCTCTTCCAGGAAGACTATTGTTTTTCTGACTATGCTTTCCTCCTGCATCCAATCAATCGTTAAAATCGTCCGTCACATATAATTTCAAAACACGAAAATTTGGACCTATATTCTATATACTTTGATAAATGCAATTTTCATTGTTAACTAAACTTCAAAATTTAGTCTTGCATTAGTTCATCTTGCAATAGATGGATGGTATAGTATAAAAATAAAAAATGTTTAGAATGTCAAGGCCGACATTGAATTAAAAACTAAAACTAAGTCAGTCAGAAGAGAACATTGATTTCAGTTCAGTTTTTATGCCAAGGACACAGCCTGAAAATTAAATTACCTTAAAGAAATCAGAAATCAGTCAGAAGAGAACATCGATTTCAGTTCAGTTTTTATGTCAAGGACATAGCCTAAAATTATGATAACCCTAAAGAAATCCACGATGAAAACTCAAGAAAGTTAGAAAATAAGATTAAAGAAGCAACAGAAACAGCTACATTTACATAATTTTTCGGCTTTCATTTCGAATTCGACTGAATGAAAATAGTCATCTCAGTACTAAAATTTACAACGAAACGAATTACTTCAAACTATCCATTTCCCTAAAAAGCATAGTAATATTTCAAATTCTCTTGCTTACGAATTGTATGTTTCACGCGAGAACTACTACTAATTATTCAGACTTTCTCAATAGCCCTAGTTATCTCCATGACCATCTTATAATAATTCCGTCTGATACAATCATTAAAAAGTTTTAATAAATATTAGTCCCTTGTGAAAAACTTCTGTAGATTCTATAATTCAAGATTCAATCTTTACTTACTAAGACGAACATTCCTTTCTATTGCCAGGTATCGCTATAGAATTGTTAACGGATTATATGGCTCACAGTTGAGAGCTAGCACCAATTATTTGGTCTTTCTCTTAAGGCAGTGGTGTCTCCGTGACTCCCTAATTAACCAGGCTTTCGAATTATTCCCTTTCATGCCATCATATTATTTTAAATACATATTATTCCCTTTCGAAAAATAAAAATCAAGTTTCGGTCCGTAATGTGATTCAAGATTTATTTTTAGTTTACTTTGTTCCACAATGAAATCGTCTAAGTCCTTTTAATATCAATCGTTGTCGAGTTGTTACCGGGCATTACCAAAATGGAAGAGGAACTTTAACATGCCAAAAATCGGTGGGTTTGTCATACAACCAGTTTTACCCACCATTTCTTTTGAAATACCTGTACCAAGTCGGGGAAAATTGCGTTTCCAATTAATCTGTGTTTTATCACCTGCTTTGTCTTTATGCCCTTTGGATTTCGGCTTTTAAAAATTCTGTTCGGTTATTTTGTTATTACCCTTTATTTCTAAAGCTGATCACCTGATTTCTTTAAACTTAAACTTAGATAGTTATATACCATTAGTAATTTGTTTTGCGAGAATGGAATTCTCTGCTTGTATTGCATCGAGTGCGACAGCGAGCTGAGAAATCCATCCGAGCAAAAAAAATTACTAATAGTATTTTTATCGCTAATTCTGTTATTGAAAAATACCGGATATACGTTTCCTTTTCCAATGATATATATTTTTTAGTTGGACATATTATTTTTGGTTGAATATAGCGCTTTCTTTCTTGGAATTATTTTTCTCACGAAACGTCACGCGACGTCATATTAATACGCTGTTGCTAACGTCCCATAGAGATTGACGATAATATGTTCATATCAGCGCAGTGCAATGATAATAGAATTATCGTCGCTCGGAAACAATTGAAAATTGCGCAAATTAGCGATAATTAATTTTAATGCGATCCTTAGCAACAATGATATAGTATCTTCTGTGACAAGACCTGATAAACCCTTTCTCGGAAAACAGCTTGAGCTTATTTTGAAATCCGGTGTCTTTTTTAGCCGAGTTGCAACGAAGTTGAACTCGGCTATTGGTTTGATGTTGCGTGCGTGCGTGCGGGCGGGCGGGCGTCAAACATTGGTTTCCGGATGCTAACTCAAAAAGTTTTCATCTAATTTAAATGAAACTTGGATATATTGTTGGGTATTAAGAGGAGAGGAACCCTATTGATTTTGGAGAAAGTAGGTCAAAGGTCAAGGTCACAGTGACCGAAAATAGACTGGAAATTTGAGAAAAATTTGGTTTCCGGATGATAACTCTAAAATTTTACATCCAATTGAAATGAAACTTGGATATGTTGTTTGGTACGAAGAGGGGAGGAACCCAATTCATCTTGGGGAAAGTAGGTCAAAGGTCAAGGTCACACTGACCGAAAATAGAATGAAAATTTGAGAAAAATTTGGTTTCCAGATGATAACTCAAAAAGTTTACATCCAATTAAAATGACACTTGGATATGTTGTTGGTTATGGAGAGGGAAGGAACCCTATTGATTTTGGAAAAAGTAGGTCAAAGGTCAAGGTCACAGTGACCGAAAATAGATTGAAAATTTGAGAAAAATTTGGTTTCCGGATGATAACTCAAAAAGTTTATATCCGATTAGAATGACACTTGGATATATTGTTGGTTATGGAGAGGGAAGGAACCCTATTGATTTTGGAGAAAGTAGGTCAAAGGTCAAGATCACACTGACCGACAATAGACTGAAAATTTTAGAAAAATTTGGTTTCCGGGTGATAACTCAAAAAGTTTACATCCGATTGAAATGACACTTGGATATGTTGTTGGATACTAGTAGGGAAGGAACCCTGATGATTTGGGAGAAAGTTGGTCAAAGGTCAAGGTCACACTGACCGAAAATGGACTGAAAATTTGAGAAAATTTGGTTTCCGGATGATAACTCAAAAAGTGTACATCCTATTGAAATTAAACTTGGATATATTGTTTTGTACTAGAAGGGGAGGAACCCTATAGATTTTTGAGGAAGTAGGTCAAATGTCAAGGTCACGGTGACCGAAAATAGACTAGAAATTTCAGGAAAATTTGGTTTCCGGATGATAACTCAAAAAGTTTACATCTAATTGAAATTAAACTTGGATATGTTGTTGGATACCTGGAAGGGAGGAACAATAATGATTTTGGAGAAAGTAGGTCAAAGGTCAAGGTCACAGTTACCAAAAATAGACTGAAAATTTCAGAAAAATTTGGTTTCTGGATGATAACTCAAAAAGTCCACACCCAATTGAAATGAAACTTGGATATATTGTTGGATACTAGGAGGGGAGGAACCCTATCGATTTTGGAGGACGTAGGTCAAAGGTCAAGGTCAGTGAATGTCACAAAGACTGAAAACAGATTTGCATATTTGAAATGTCAAGACATGAAACTAAAAAAATAGACCTTCTTGAATTCTTAGAATTTTGGATATTAGGTGGGAAAGAAAATAAATAGACAATTTTAGAAATAATCGGGTCTTCACATTAACTTGGTCACATAATATTTAAAGTTGCAACTCGGCTTGTGCACCCTGGTGCCATTTAGATTTTTTTCGTTTCTTTCAGTGTAATTCTTGTAGATTTTATTCTATGGTCAAATTATTGGTAAATGAATTTTTCAGAACATATCCTGTAAACAAGGATCTCTTATTTTTATGCATCGTTTTGTCTGCATGTGTCTTTTGCTTAGCCATAATATATCAACTGGGTTTTTGTGCAAAATATTTTGAAGTCATCTCATTTTATTTCTTCTGTTATTTGTTTTTTTTTACTTTGTGGCTGTTAATTAAATGATAATTTTAGTTTTAGTATATAAAACTAAATTTGTTAAAAGATAAGAAAAAGAATAAAACACAATTAATGCCTCAAGTATGAAGTATTTCCCATACTTTAATAATTTACATTAGTATAGGTGCAAGAGAGCATGGGACTCTGGGGCTCGAGAAATTTTTCTAATCACCAACTGTGATTATTACCCTAAAAACATTTTTTTCAACATTTTGAAGATAAATTACATATAAAGTGTTATAATTTATCGAATTATGAAATCATAATGTAGTATATTAAACAAATCTTTTAGCAGAAGTATTTCAAAAATTTATCAATCTTATGCAATATTTTTTCTTCTTTGTTTTTACGTTATTAAATTTGTCAAAGACGTGATTGGTGAAATAATATAGTTTGACAAACCTATACGGAAATTTAATAGCGTACTCAGAACCTTATCTAAATGCTAGTCCACTTCAGTTGTCCAACCACCTAACACGTGACTAGGCATAAGCATTTACTATATCGCCAATAGGACATATATATGAATATTAGATAACGGATATACCAAGAATTTGCCAATTTTAAAAACGTTTAGCTAATTTTTACAACTTTATCGAGACTCCGTTAAAAGACATAAATTTCGGTTAATATTAGGAGGAGATGAAATTTCGAACAATTTCACATCTTTTAGTGTATTGTTGGACTTTAAAATTCTCTACTTGTTTTTTCCCAAATCCTTATGGACAGCTAGTTGGAAAAGATGACTATACTCATTCAGAAATTACAGAAATTGGAATTTTACAAGCAGTTGCAGAGTATTTCGAAAAGACACCACCGACCCCTGGTGGATCTACGCCTGCAGTGGGAAGTTTAACTGGAATAAAAGATATCACTGCCAAAAAATTATATGACAAATACTACGGAGGTAATACGTTATCTAAAATGTGTCTACTGTGTAATAAGTTCTAATTCTTTTGAAATTATGAAAATGTACAGCTTGGGTACTATTATCAAAACTTATATAATTTTCATTGTGTTATTCGTCATTCAATTTTATATACTAAGATTGCGATTCGCAATTCTAGATTTAACATTAACTCTGGTTAAAGTGTTAAAGTATAATTAGCACAAGAACCGTTTCTGTCCTTAACCGATTTTTGCTTTCCTTTTAGGTCATATTGGTAACTTGTTCTCTTTCAGCTTTTACACGTGTTTTGGTTTTATGGATTTCCAAGTCTGCCCTGAAGAGATATGAGTTGTCGAAATGTACATATACAGAAACTAAATTCACCGTAACTCCGTTATTTCGTTCTGTTTCCAGATTTACTCTCTCCATAAAATCAGCAATCTCCTGCAGTTTTTTCTCTTTTCTCTCACATTGAAAAAAACCCGAAATTCTTTATCTCATAAGGGGTGATACCTCTTTTGGTAAAATTAGTATAGTAACAAAATACAGAAGTTAACTGTAAATTTAATTTCTGCGTATGGTCATTTTGACAACTGATGTGTCTTTGGTGTAGATGAAATCGAAATATTTGGAAAGCCGTCATCCACAAGTTTGTAAAACCTAACAGCACAATTGACCAAATAGACCCAAACAGAAGGCCAAAAAACTACACAAGAGTCAGATAATCCTAAGTTTAAAGCAAGGTTTTCTACATATATATGTTGCAAATTTCCAGATAAAATCGGTTTTAAGGTCAGCACTGAAGACTACTGAGTTGGTTACGTGTTCATAACATTAAGTTACATACTAAGCAAAAGACTCGTAACTGCTTTATTATTGATTTTTGAATGGGAAATTAGTCTTGTGAATTACTGAAATATTGGCTGAAAACCAGCTTTACTCAGCAATTTCATACAACGAAAAATCGTGCTCTGTTACTGTTGCTTGCACACTATATAAACAATGAAATTAATACCGTGTGTAAATAGTTAAGTTTTCTGCATATTAATTAGAATTGTTGTGGTTAATCTACCCATTTTCTAGAATTTCTAAGTGACATAACGTCATCAACATCGCATTTTTCATTGTACAGAATGTACATTTTGACATGCTTTATAAACAGGAAGTGGTGTACCATGGATTAAGTGACTTTTCTCGTATTTAAATGTGGACCAGCGGAATCCAAAATGTAACGTATTAATATTCAGTGCAAACATTAACGTCTATCTTTGACACAATTTTCAAATAAATTCGTCATTTTTTACTTTCTGATTTGTGCAGTATAGACCAATGATAATCATACCGGAAAAAGTGAACGTATTTTGAAGACAAAAAACCCTATAAGTAGAATATAAAAAAACGGCCCACTTTTGTTTAAAAAACATGTAGATAATGCGAAGAAAGGGGTACAGCACGATGTTTTCTGAACGTTTTCTTAACTTAGCTTTAAATGGTAAGTCAATGCAATACTGCAACTCAATCAAGTGCTGAAAGGTTAGAATGTTTCGTATTGAAAATGGAAGATGTTGATAGGGACCATTTGCTTTTAAGTGGATCTGGAAAGGATTTTCGTGTGATCTGAAAATGCAATGCGGCGGAGGATGGGGCTGTGTAAAAAATACCATTAAGACAAATCTAAAAGTGAAAGCCAAAACTATATAAACATGACAAATTTACAAATTTTAAATGTTTTAAACGCTTGCTTGCGTGCAAGAGCGACATCCAGACTATCTTTTAAGCAATTCAAGCATTTCATTAAAACGCAGACAGAATATTGGCTTAAACTACATAATATACATAATAAAATATAGAAATTTCGATTATAACTAGTCAATACAAATTAAAGGCAAAAGCAAGGTCCAACTAAAAATGCGGGTGTAGGTGATTGAAACGTTGAACATGCCTCAAAATCAAAAAAGAAACAAAGTACGGAAGGACAAACAAAAACAATCAACTTTATATGTCCCATAAAAATAAATAATTTTCAATTCATTATCATAAAAGAAAATTTAACAAATGATTGTTTTGGATCTAACGATAAGTAATATTAAGTAGTAAAAGAAGAACTTAGCATACAAACTTTAATTCAACATTGTTTATTAAAGAGTAAAATTCGTCATATTCAAAAATAAGTCGTACCAAATATCTTGAAAATGGATAAGAAAAAAAAATTAGGCACGGGGGGTCACTTCAGATGGAATTGGGTACAGGCCTGACGCTGGCATTCTGAAACTGCCCCTTTCATATAGTTCCCCCAACAAAATATTGACCCATTCATATAATAAATTTCAAAAATAAGCATACCATATGTATAGTAAAAATGTGTAATTGGAGTACGAAAACCATTAATTTCACAGCGACCCATTCGTATTCATGGTGTCAAAAATTACTACCCATTCATATAGTTGACAACTGCAAAAATCAGGAACATTCTAGCGGCACGTCGGTATAGGAAGTGACCCCCCCCCCGTGATATAAGGTGTCCTTTAAATTGAGGTAACTTGACTTTGCTCAACTAGTAAGTAGTAAGTACAGATATGAGGTTACAAATTATAATGTCACATACAATACTGAATTTATAAAATCATTTATATTTTATATTTTAATGTTGAAAGTTAAAATTCTAAATGGAAAAATGAAATCGTTAGTGGTAGGCTTGTGTCATAAGTATATGTAAGGTTATCAAATCATTTTTATAACATTACAAGACTAGATTGGGTTTAAATTGTTATAAAATGAATTTAAATCGCACTGTCATCGATAGAAGTCAAGTTGATTGAAGTACCAAATTATCCCAACAGATTTATTTGTTTATGGAGCAAACATTTCTCTGATAAAATTATTTAAAAGCATTAAAATTAAGAACGTGTAGGTATATGGTAATAATTTGAGTGTGTTAATATGTAATGCATTTGTTGTCACAGCAAGTCACCAATCCCACCGTTAGATACCATGTATTGTGCAATAAATTAAGGCAACATTTAGAA